>JAJIYU010007714.1:0-18838 GCA_030144865.1 Tinospora cordifolia | reverse complement strand
GGTCCCTATTGGTGTGGACACATTCAAAGTCATAGGCATTGTTTTTGTCACAAGTTGTAACCTATCAGCTAGTTTTTCAGAGATAAAAGATTTTGAGGCACCCGAGTCAAATAACAGTTTCACAGCAACATTAAACAATAGGATCATACCTTCTAGCTCCGACCATTTACTTGTAAATTGAGCAGAGTGTCAGTATATGTCAAATATTCATACTATCATGGCTCTAGATTCATGTTTCTGGGTTCTCGATTTGTTCAGTGGCTTAAATTCTTTCTTCTAGGTTCTTTTCATGCGTATTAGATGCAGGATTTGGTTTTAAAGCAAATAAACATTACAACATGCATATCATACAATCAAGCTAGCGCAGCAAGGTTCCAAGCTTCCACCTAAGCTTTCAGGTTCAAGTGTCTCGTGCCACTCGACCCCTTCCACTTAGGCTTTCACTTAGAATAGAGCCGCACCCAAACAATTTTACAAATTACTCGATAACTAAGGTTCCCGAGCCCATTATACTCAACTGTCCCATACCAGCGAGCATAGAGAAACCCATTCTACCAGAGTTACCGATCATTCACTACACATGGTTCATCATTCTTCGAATCCAGGCTTCCTCCATAACCCCGAATTCCTATGCATCCCATACTACATAGAAATCGAAAATTATAGAAGCTTCCTGGTTTTGTGTCTTGATTAAACAATTTTCTGCTTTCATAAAAGTTTCAATCTCTAGCCTATGTCCTAGTGTAACACCCCAACCCCCGAGACTTTCAATTTAGACTTTACCACCAGGCGGGTCGGGCCGGTGTTACTTTACAAGAGATACATACTTGACTTTCTATTTCACTCATTTCATGCGTTAATTGTATTTGACAGTACATCACTTAAATTAAGAATATGATAAGGCAATAATACTAGAAATGTATGAAATTCATAAACTAAATTAATTAAATAAAATTGAGTACATAATTTGATCTTAACAAAAAAACTATTACAGTGGAAGATTCAAAACTTGGGCAACATGCCCTTACATAGAAATTAGAAACTTTCAAAAAAAAAGAACCTATCTAATATTCATGATCTTCATGTAATTTAATTACCTGAAAAATAGAAGGAAGGGGTGAGCACATAGCCCAGTGGATCTTTTTAAACATTTAAATCATTATTTCAATTTAAACAAACCAAACATATTAAAAACTTTTGTTCATTAGGAGAATCAAACAAATTTCTTATTTATGGTTGACATTAAGACCGAAAGAGTTTAATCTCTGTGTTACACATCGTTGGGAGAGAGAATCACTCTTGGAAACTCAAACCCCAATATCTATGCAGTGGGATCACTTTTAGAAACCCAGTTCAAAATCATCAATGGTAAGCCGACAAGCCGAATCGAGTGGAACACACAAGATGACTCTATGCAGCCCATCATCGTGCCGGTACGTGGTTAGGATCATTATTTAATCTTTTCTTAGTGATAAAATACACAGTATTGGATTAAACCATGATTATAACATATACATAACATGAGTCATTAAATATTTATTCATGGCACAATTCATGCATATCATGCATCATTATTCTTGATTTCTAAACATGCATAACATGTGTATTCATGACACATCAACTAAATAAAGCACGTATATTAAAACATATACTCAATCAATCAACTTCAAAACATCATCACACATGCAAGACTTATTCAAATTAAAATAACGAAGTAGAAGTCAGAAATCATTTCCACCTTAAATAAGTCTCTTCTGCACACTTTTGAAATTTGGCAAAGTTTTGTTACTTCAAAGCTTCTAAACACTCAAGAACTCTCAAGAATGCTCAATAACACTCAAGAACAGTTCAAGATTACTCAAGAGCTAAGGGGATTGCCAAGAAGAAGGCCAGAGAGAGTCAATAGGGACTAGTGTGCTCTTGATTTGGAATGAAAACAATGAGAGCACTAGGGGTCCTTTATATAGAGTTCAAAACGACATAGAATAGTAAGTTTGCGGTGTTCTCCTTGTAGGAAACTTACCAATTCTTCAAAATTTTGTGCCTCCCAAGTATAGGAGATAACAAGTGTGTTTGAGTAATTTTTTTGAAATTTGGAAACCAAATTTTCGGATTTTAGAAATTTTTTTTCAGATTTTTTGTGATTTTATGTAATTTTAATTGGAGAATTTAACCTAAATCGTCAGATTTCTTTGAACACATCAACGGTTCACGATCAACCAAAAAAAGTCTCAAATCTGGACCGTTGGATCTTCCTCGGGCGCAACACGGTTTGCAATCAGCTAAAATGTCTTGGATCTGGACCGTTGAATCTTCCATGAGCGCAGCATAGTTCGCGATCACCGAACACGACTTTGATCTGGACACTTGGATCAACCTTGAGTGCAACAACGGTTCACGATCAATTGAAAACGTCTCAGATCTGGACCATTGGATATTCCTCGAGCAGAACACACGATTTGCGATTAACAAAACGCCTCAGTCTGGACCGTCAGATGAACCTCGAGCGCAGCACGTTCGTGATCAACGAATGCGCCTACGTCATGAGCCATTGGATCTGATGGATCAATCGTGGGCCGTTGGTGCATCCGGGCGCTGGTTTGGTTTTGATCTCGTTCGTTGGATCGGGCGTATTGATTGTGGACCGTTAAATCTTGGTGATTCAGTGCATCCGAGAGTTTGGTGCGGACTTGATCAGGGCCGTGGGATCTTAGATCATGCGAATTACACGTTTCTGGCCGTTGGATGCAATTTATATTACCAAAATTACCTTCTAAGGTTGTTATTATCCGAAATTTGCTAATTATACACTTTCTAATTGATGTAAACATGGTTTATTGCACATGTCCTTCTATTTTATTGACTTGCTAATATTTTTTCCTTTCTATTTCTTTAATATTGTATTTATTTTATGTTTTTCTATTTCTTTAATATTTTTAATGCCAAAAAATTAGTAATCTACATTTTTTATTTCTTCATTTTCATATATTTTTATTTATATATTCATTTCATTATTTATGTAATTATAAATTGATACCTATATAATGTTATACTTATTTTAGATAAAATAAGCACGCTCCATTTTTATTAAATTATACATATTCCTATAATATGTAGTATTTAACACTCATTATACTAAAACACATATTATTCACACGCACATTAACCCATATATATATATATATATATATATGCTTTATTTCTTAAGAAATGAAAGCACCTCTTTAAATTTTATAATTAATTCTACTTAATTGACATTTTCATTTAAATATCAAATTAAGGCTTCATTTGCCTACCCAAAATTTGCACCCAAAAGTTTCTTAAAATCTTCAAAGTTGATTCACTTTACGTGTTTCATTTGATTTCATTTAACTTATTTATCTTTAATTAATTGACAAAATTTTGGGTTATTACAACCTACCCTCCATAAAAGAATTTCGTCCTCGAAATTTATACTTATTTGCTTGTGCGTTGTTTTGTTAGGTATTTCTAGTAAATAGTTTGGTTTTGACTAAGTTGGTATGCTCAAGGGCTTTGCCACTTTAATAGACTAACACTTATTTAAAATGGTACACTAGGAGTTCTTAAGGAAATAAATTTCATTAATAGAGATAATTGGTACAAAGCTTTATTTCAACTCAAAATTCATAAATGCTGACGTATAACAATCTTAACATAACGGACTTCCTACTACTACTCATATTCAAAATTAGTTCATTTGCCTAACATTAGACTATGAGGGTTTCTACTGAGGGTCTTGATCTTCCTGAGCTTCAACAACAAACATTCTAGCTTGGTTCTCACCATAACCCTTATTGTCTTGAGGCTGAGGAGCTCGAGCAGGTGTAGTTGGACAATTTTTGGCAAAATGACCCCTTTATCTGTACACATAGCATAACCTTTGTCTCATAGCCTTCTTCTCTTGTTCTCTTTCAGTTTGGTGAGTTTGTTTCTGTTTCTTGCTTTCGTTCCCCTCCTTTTGATCAGTTTGTGGTTTCTTGTTTTTATTTTTTACGAATATTTTGAAATGGGTATCCTTTTTGATTGAATTGATCTCAATTGTCGTTCCTTTGGGCATGGTTAGTCTTAGAGGAATGACTAGCTCATTAATTCCCACTCTTAGTTCATTCTAAACCTCAGGCTGTGACTGTAGAGTCCTCATCACCTGCTCGACCACCTGTCGAATGATTTCTGCCATTATCTCTAGTGATAGGATGGAAGCTGCTGCCACATCTGCCCCTTGGCTACTTTGATTAAGTGTATTGGTGTTTTCTTGGATTCATTCCATTATCTACAAGCCAAAGCCACTTTAGTATCCGTCAAGGTATCACAGAAGTTTCATATAGGACATTCATCTAGGGTACTCACCCATCTTTTCTTATCCTCGGGATACTAAATGTTTTTCCAGACTCGAGCAATGGTCATCTTTCCTACATCATATGTTGTATCCGTTTCCTCAAGTTTTCGTTCCGTTCGTACTATCATGACTCTAGATTCCTGTCTCTAGGTCCTCGTTTTGTTCAATGGCCTTTAGGTTTTTCTTCTAGGTTCTTTCAATGTATGGGTACAGGATTTGGTCTCAAAGCAAATAAACATTACAACATGCATATCACACAATCATACAATCAAGCTAGTACAGCAAGGTTCCAAGCTTCCACCTAAGCTTTCAGGTTCAAGTGTCTCATACCACTCTACCCCTTCCACTTAGGCTTTCACCTAGAACAGAGCCGCAGCCAAGCGATTTTGCAAATTGCTCAATAACTAAGGTTCCTGAGCCCACTATACTCCACCGTCCCATACTAGCGAACATAGAGAAACTCGTTTTGCTAGAGTTATCGATCATTCTCCATACATGGTCCATCATTCTCCGAGTCCAGGTTTCTTCCATACCCTCGAATTCCTATGCATCCCATACTACATAGAAACCAAAAGATACAGAAGCTTTCCGGTCTCGTGTCCTAATCAAACAAATTTCTGTTTTCACACAAGTTTCCATCTCTAGCCTATGCCCTAGAGATTTATGCTTTTGATCCACTGTGCCACCCTTGGCTACACCACATTTCTACCTAGGGTCTTTCTCTAGACCTAAGGTTCAATCTGCTTGACTCACAACCTTTGTCTAGTCAAGATACATATTTGACATCTTTTTCGACTTCTATTTACTTTCTTGCCCTAATTTTCCACCTTCTAGTTTTCTTTTATAGAAAATAAGAGTGTTCTTCAACTTTGACTACTCATATAAGCTAGTGGGACAACCTCTAGATTGGGCAGCGAGACTGAAGTCTGCTTGGCAACTGCGCTTTCTAGGGCGGGATAACCCACCTCTCTTTCAATGTTTAGCTTTACTTGAGATAAGGCTTACCCACTATTAGCTCAACTTGTAGTCTTTGAATCCAAACAAAACATTTCAGAAACATATACTTCCTTTTTGAAAACACTTTCTAAAACATTTTTCAATTTCAAAAATTAGAAAATAGGGCATTCGAGATTCAATTCTAAGTAAAACCCTAATTTGAGTTTCTAATTATTGTCAAGCAATTAATGTTTGACTTTCTAATTCGAGTCCAAGGCATTTAAGATTTGGTTCAATTCAAAGTGAAACCCTAATTTGAGTTTCTAATTCTAGTTAAACAACCATGGATTGACTTTCTAATTCTTGCTCAGTACATCTATTAACTGAGCTCTGATACCACCTTTGGCATCAGAGTAACTTTTGAATTCTTTCCCAGTACATCTAATAACTGAGCTCTGATATCACCTTTGGTATTAGAGTAACTTTCTAATTCTTGTCCAATACATCTACTAACTGAGCTCTGATACCACATTTGGTATCAGAGTAACTTTCTAATTCCTGCCCAGTACATCTACTAATCGAGCTCTGATACCACATTTGTAACACCCCAGAACTTTGCGAGCGTGCCACGTCACGAGCAAAAAAATAATAAAAAAATATAATATTTCTTTTGTAGAAAAAATGATAAATGAGCTAAAATATTATTTTCGACGTATGGGCCATAGTTTGGAAAAGAAAGAATATATATATATATATAATCAAATGTTAGTGTATAAAAGAAACAAGTAGTTATGTTATTAGTCTTATTATACAGTTTTAAACGAATCAAGTGGAAAAAAAGTTGAAAATTTTGGAAATTGAAGGAGGGTGCATTGGGTGGTGATGTAGCTTCTTCGGGACGATATAGATCTTACAAAACAGGGAGAAAGAGGAGAGTGAAGCTGCAAACCGTGAAGAAGACACAGTTTGGAGCTGGAAAAGAAGAGGAACGAGCTGCATTTTGTTGTGTGTGATAAATCAAAGAAGCCGTAGTTGCTACTGCTGCTCGAACCACGGCTGTCCTTGCTGCAGAATGAAGAAGCAGCCGGTAACGTTGGCTGGTGAGGCAAACAGAGGAAGAAAGGAGAACAGAGCAACAGTGCTCTATTGCTATGGTGCCGCTGCTACGGCTGACGTTGCAGCAACTGCTGCTGTTGCCGCCGAACGAGAAGAAGAAGATGAAGCGAAGAAGTAGCTGTTGTCGCCGCTAAATGAAGAAGAAGCCATGTATGTTAGCCGGAATTCATAGATAGAGGGAAGAAAGAAAAACAGAGCTATGATGCTCTGTTGTTGTAGTTGCTCGAACGAAGAAGAAGCCATGCATGGAAGATGAATGGAAAACAGAGGAGCTTGGTGGGACGGATGGCAAACGGTTGATGATGGACAGAACGAATGAAGAGGATGACGAAGATGTGCTGTAATCCTGGCGTGAAGAAGAAGAAGGAAACCAGCACTGTGCTGGTCGTAGTGGTGGTGTGATTTGTGAGGTGAGTAGGAAGTAGGGGATGATGATTGGGAATGGTAGGCGGAGCTGAAACGATGGAGGAAGGAGAGGTGCACCAGCTGGGTGTGTTGGTGGTGCTTGCTGGTGATGCGGTGAGAAAAAGAAGACAACCAAGGAAAGAAGAACATGAGGGTGTTGTTGCTGCTGCTGGTCGTTGCAGGCCGCTGCCGTTGCTGCTGTCGTGGGATGGTGGAAAGATGAAGACGAAGAAGATGGGAACTAGAGAAACTGCTGCTGGCTGTTACAACTGCTGCCGGACGGAAAAGAAGAAGAGATCGCTGTGTTTAAACAAGGAAGAAGAAACCATGCAGAGGAAGAGGATTGGCGATATGACTGTGGATTATATGTGTTGCAGCTACTAAGAAATGAAGACAGAGCAAAAAAATTGGAAAATCTAAATTTTGTGGTGTGGATGTAAATCTTTGATGTTGGCCGTGATTCAAGAGGAGTAAAGGATGGTTTGGGTGTATGTGGACCGTGACTTGGAACTCAATGAATTGCTGAACATGCTTTGAGTTCGTCGTTGGCGTCGTTCACGCAAAGAAGAGAATACGAGATAAAAATTTTAAATTTTTAATCCTAAATAGTATAAAATTTATTTTAGTTGATTATAGATGGAAATAGAGAATAATAAATTTTTTTTATTTAAATAGAGATTAATTAAATCAATTATAAAAATTACTTTAGAATAGTTATTTAATAATTCAAATTAAACAAATGTAATATTAGAGTATTTATTAATTCTTGGACATGAGGATTAGTTGGGTTGAAAAAAAAATTAATTAATTAATTAATCTTATAAATTAGGATTGAAAAAGTTGTCCAACACAGTAAGAATTTTAATTAACATTAGAAGTTTAAAACCTTTCATGAGAAAGAATTAAAATTTTAGGCCTTATAACAAAACACGTAACATCAAGAAGTCTTCTTTTGCTCGTAACAAATTTATTTACAATCTGAATAGATTATTTAAATTTGCGAAGATTTACTGGATAAAAATAAAAATTCGGGACTTAGTTTAAAATATTAGAAATAAAAGTATTATTTTAAGTAAAATAGGATTTATCGAACATAAGTTATTTGTTTAAAAAGACCAATTTAAGTATTAATGTTTTAAGTTAATTGTTCAACACTAAATAAATTATTTAAAAATGAATAAGTTTTGGAAGCTTAGAAATTAATTATAAAAGTTTTAATTTTAGATTAAGAAATTCTAAGAACTTAGAAATCCTTTTAGCTTGACTATATGAAATTCTAGAATTTAGAATTAACTCGAAAACAGTCCAAGTTGATATTTATACTTCATAATTAATTAGAAAATAATTTAAGCTTAAGAATAATTTTATTGAATTATTGAATTTCAGACTCTTACGAATAGCTCAAAGGAAAGCAAGGTCGCATTGAAGAACGACAAAATTAGATGGGCATGACTTCCTTGCTCATATGTATTATATAGATTTATAATTTAAAGCATTTGTTTGAATAGTTTTAGGTTATTAGAATTTTATTAGAAAATTGATTGAAATCGTTTGGCTTATTTGAATGATATGTGATATATAATAAATTATTTAATCCATGCGTAATTAGTTCCTGACATGATCTTGCATTTAGATTTACTCAATTATGGCATGCATGACTAGAGAAATGAGTATCTAGATCCTATTGTTTATTCATGCACCTTATCATGTTAACTTGCAAGCATAGTTTGGATTATATTTTTTAGTTTATTGAATGATGCTTGATGTGACTAAGATGGTTTGTAAAACAAAAATAAGAAGATGGTTTATTAAAAATCACGTACTGGTGCGATCGTCGATCCGCAAGGCGGATCGTAGGTATTCCTATCTGGAGCTGCCTGTGACAGCTCGAAGTCTTTGAGAGACAGTACGAGCTACAGTAAGTACTTTTTCTTAGGTTGTGATACTGAGATATAATCGATTTTAGATGGTACCTGAGGGGTCTATGAATACGATTAGATTGGATCACGGGGAATACTGAGAGGCATCTCAACCCTCTTCCGGTCTTAGACTTCGACTAAAACTGATTGAATATTTGAAATGCCTAATGTTTGAAAGTGTTTGTAATGTTTTGGATTGGGTCTGTATAATGCATGTGATGTGTAGGATCGATCTACTGGGCTTTCGAGCTCACTCCTACTTTATTTTTCAGGTACACACAGACGTAGATTTCTATAACTAACGTTAGAAGACTCTCACCATTGACTAATAATCTCATGGGGAGATTATTTGAGATAGGAGACTTGGAGGTCATACTTTATTTATTTTCATGGGATTGTTTTAATGTATTTATGTTGACTTTAACTTTGGCTTAACTTATCTTTAAATGGTTTTTCTTGTTTAACAATTTTGGTTTTAATGATAAATTTTAAAGTTATTCCGCTGCATTGTTAACGATTTATCTTGAGAAATGCGGTGAATGTCTTGAGAAATTATCTTGATCTTTTTTTTTGTATAAAACATCTATCCAGACATTGACCTAAAAACAAATTGTCATGAATTTAATTTTGAAGAAAAGATTTTGACAGAATGAAATTTTCAGTAGCATCTCGATTTTCAATGGGCATAGATCCACACGTGAGACAATACGTGAATGGAGGTTCGGTTGAAAATTGGAGTGTTACACCAACCTTCGAAACTTTCAATTTGGACTTTACCACAAGGCGGGCCGGGCCGGTGTTACTTTACAAGTGACACACACTTGACTTTCTATTTTACTTATTTCATGCCTTAATTGTATTTGACAGTACATCACTTAAATTAAGAATTTAATGAGACAATAATACTAGAAATGAATGAAATTCATAAACTCAATTAATTAAATAAAATTGAGTACATAAATTGATCTAAAAAAAAACTATTACAGTGGAAGATTCAAAATTTGGGTAACATGCCCTTACATAGAAATTAGAAATCTTCGAAAAAAGAACATATCTAATATTCATGGTCTTCATGTAATTTAATTACCTGAAAAATAGAAGGAAGGGGTGAGCACATAGCCCAATGGATCTTTCTAAACATTTAAATCATTATTTCAATTCAAACAAACTAAGCATATCAAAAACTTTTGTTCATTAGCCCAGTGGATCTTTCTAGAAGCATAAACTTTTAGACCACTAAAACAAATTAAGAACTTAGAAACATACACCTAGAGTCACATTAGCACGAAAATGCAAGGAACTTAGGTGGGTTGGAAAGAATGGTTTGAAATACAAGTCAGTGTATCCAATATGTTGAGAAAATGTTGACTTGCAAATTGAAGTGGAATTGTAATTACAGCTTAATTACAGTTATTGGAATTTTCTGCTTCAGTTTGATTAAATTCTAAACTATGGGATACTAAAATGAGGTTTGACTTGTAGATAATGTTGAGGGGAAGGCCCAAGAAATGCGCGGCTTGAGAGGAGGCTAGAGACGAGCTAGAGCAGAGATAGGAGAATGTACTAGTGGTTGCGGCACCAGCAGAGGCAGAAGTAAACCCAATATTGGTACAGAGAGTAGTGGAGCAGCTTTTGCAAGTATTGTAGCCCTCAGTATCATCTCAGCCGCCTATATTAGTATAGCCACTTATGCAGCCACAGCCACAACCTCAGACTCCAATCCCTCTTCAGACTCAGCTGGAGGCCAGGTCTTCAGAGGTGATCACTTAGAGTAGGATTGCTGGGTATGATAAAGAACAAAAAAAAAATTGTTGATTGAATTTTAAAAATTGAGGCCCAGTATATTGGAAGATATGACAGACCCCCTCGCTGCTAATAAATGGTTCACAGGAACAAATAAGCATCTAAATGCTATGGGAGCTGCAAGGCCAAGGAGAGTAGCTTTACCAGTGCATCAACTAGTAGGGCCAGCATACCATTGGTGGTAAACGATTATGAATGATCCTACTATTGATGAATCCAATACGACATGGGAAGAATTGAAAAATCTCTTTTATAATGCTTTCTTCTCAACACCAAAGAAAAAACATGCAATTTGTGTTCATTCATCTAACACAGAAGAAGATGACAGTGGCAGAGTACGAATAGAAATTCACAGAACTATTAAGATTTGCACTGGATTTGGTAAAGGAAGAACAGGCAAAGGCAGAATGGTTCACTGAGGTACTAAGAATGTAAATTCAAAAAATAGTAGCACCGATGAAACTAACCACCTTAAGAAAAATTATTGAAAGGGCACAGATAGTAGAATGATATCTAAAGGCTAAGTAGCAATTGAAGAATAGGAAGAGAGACCGGTCTGGACAGACAGTGGGACCTTCATAGAAGAGGCATGCCGAATAGGGAAGTTGTAAAGTACCTCTAGCATAGATACAGTCCCAGACTCAATGGAATTGTTTTGATAGAACTAGAAGGGAACAGATAGAGCAGGCCAAGAGATAGGGATTATGCTTCTCATGTACTCAGGAGGGACATTTAACTAGAGACTATCCAAGTAAAGCAGCTAGATTAGCACCTCAATCGCAAGCACATACTCAATCCTAGACAGGCCGACCTCAGTAGCAGCAAAAAGGGCAAGCGAGATTGTGTGCTACAGATAGTAATACGGATCCCACCTCAGCAGTGGAAGGTATTTACTTATTATTTGGCATTACTGTATTGATATTATTTGATTCAGGTGCCACTAGATCATTTGTCTCTGAAGATGTGGTTAAATTGAAATTAGTAGCTAGTCCATTAGCAGTCTCATTAGAGGTAACCTCACCAATAGGAAACACAATGAGCTCAAGGAGATATTGTAAATGTGAGCTTGCATTTGGAAATCATCGGATGATGGTAGATCTTTGTGTACTCCACTTTGGTGGATATGATGTGATATTAGAAATGGATTGGTTGACCCAATATCAAGCTTAGATAGACTACCAGAGACAGAGAGTTATTATAAGGTTGCCATTTGGAGAAATTTTGAAGATTGATGGGAATAGACAGAAACTGCCAAAAAGTCCGACATTAGCCTTAATGTATTCTATGCAGCAGAAGGAAGACTTCAGACAACTAGTAGATGAGGATGCAAAGAAGCCTAATAATATTCAGTGAATCCCGTAGTAAGGGGATACATGGATGTATTTCTTGATGAATTGCCTAGTCTCCCTCCACATAGACAAATAGAGTTTAAGATTGAACTGCATCCAGGCACGAATCCTATTGCTATCCCACCTTACAGAATGACACCAATAGAGTTACTTGAGCTGAAAACATAGCTAAATGAGCTTTTGGCGAAGGGTTTCATCAGACCGAGTGAGTCACCATGGGGAGCTCCGGTTCTATTTATGAAAAAGAAGGATGGATCTATGAGATTATGTGTCGACTATCGAAAGTTGAATCAAGTAACTATCAAAAACAAGTACTTATTATCAAGAATAGATGACCTCTTCGATCAATTAAGGATAGCCACACAATTCTCCAAGATAGATCTAAGGTCAAGATACCATTAGCTCAGAATCCAGGAGTCTGACATATTAAAGATGGCATTTAGAACCAAGTATGGTCATTTTGAATATACAGTCATGTTGTTTGGTCTGACAAACGCACTTGCAACATTCATGGATCTAATGAACAGGGTCTTTAGTCAATATCTAGACTAATTTTTTGTAGTCTTTGTAGATGACATTTTGGTCTATTCTCGATCTGATGCTGAGAATGAGCAGCACTTACACATAGTCTTGGAGACTCTTAAGAAGAACTAGTTATATGCCAAATTCAGTAAGTGCGAATTTTGGATGAAGAAGGTCAAGTTTCTTGGCCATGTTGTTTCAGCTAAAGGCATATCAGTAGATCCGGAGAAAGTTGAAGCGATAACCAATTGGAAATAGCCAATCGACGTGACATAAATCAAAAGTTTCTCGGGTTGGCAGGGTACTACCGCAACTTTATTAAAGACTTCTCTAAATTGCCAGAACCCTTGACTAAACTAACTAGGAAAGGAGAAAAATCCATCTTGAATGATAAATGTAAAAAAACATTTCAGGAGTTGAAAAGAAGACTTACCATAGCTCCTGTGTTAGTTATTCCTATTCCTGGAGTGAGGTATACCCTATACATCGATGTTTTATTGCATGGGTTAGGTGTAGTGTTGATGCAAGAGGGACAACCAGTGGCTTATGCATCAGGACAGTTGAAGTCGCATGAGCAAAACTATCCCACACACGATCTAGAGCTGGCAACGATTGTGTTTGCTTTAAAAATTTGGAGGCACTATCTCTATATAGAGAGCTTTGATCTAAACGCGGATCATAAGCGCCTCAAATATATATATATACTCAGAAGGAATTGAATCTTGGGTAGAGAAGATGGCTAGAGTTCCTAAAGGACTATGACTTTCAGTTGTACTACCATTCGGGCAAAGCTAATGTAGTAGTAGATGCACTTAGCAGAAAGGCCCACAGGAGGGATGAAGAAATTTCACAAATGTATCAATTGATTAGCAACTATAATTTGGGTATAATTACTAATTAGAATCAGGCATATCTATATGCAATGACTTGCCAGCCAGATATCATGCGCTAGATCAAAGATGGACAAAAAAATGAAAGATGGTTAGCAAACCTGATTGAAGGCGTCAAACAGGGCAAGTATGCAGACTTTAGAATTGATTATGAAGGTACACTAAGACTAGGAGATAGACTCTGTGTACCAAACACAGGACAAATTAGAGACACCATACTAGATGAAACACATCATACCAAGTACACGATGCATCCAGGTGGTGATAAGATGTATCAAAATCTAAATAAAACTTTTTGGTGGAGAGGAATGAAGCAAGACATAGCTAGTTATGTCTCTAGGTGTCTCACCTGCCAGCAGGTGAAGGCCGAGCATAGGAAGCCATCGAGTTTATTGCAACAACTTCCAATACCAAAATGGAAGTGAGATCATGTCATGATGGATTTTGTTACTAGTACTCTGAGGAATCAGAAAGGGGAAGACAATGTATACGTCATAGTGGATCGGTTAACAAAGGTAGCACATTTCTTTCCTATCAGATCTACAGATTCAGTAAGTAAAGTGGGTGAGTTATATGTCAAAGAGATTGTTAGATTACGTGGTGTTCCTAAGACTATAATATCAGATAGAAATGCCAGATTTACTTCTCAGTTCTGGTAGAGCTTACAGAAAGAATTGGGCAGCAGGATCACCATGAGCATAGCCTTTCAAGCTTAGACAGATGGGCAATCAGAAAGGGTCATTGAGATACTTGAGGATATGCTGAGAACGTGTGCTCTTGACTTCAAGGGTAATTGGAGCAAGTACTTACATCTTGCTGAGTTCGCCTATAGTAACAACTATCAGGCGAGCATTGATATGGCTCCGTATGAAGTGCTCTATGGTAGACCTTGCAGTTCACCATCTTGTTAGGCAGAGCTTGAGTATCATGTACTCACTAGACCCGAGATGATTGAGGATATGAATATCTAGGTTAAGAAGATCCAACAGAGGTTGGTTATAGCTCAAAGTAGGCAGAAGACTATGCTGACAGAAGAAGAAAACCTCTAGAGTTCCAACCAGGTGACAAAGTATTCCTAAAGATTAATCCACAAAAAGGAATTAAACACTTTGGAACTAAGGAGAAGTTAGCCCCTAGATTCATCGGTTTGTTCGAGATACTAACACAGATTGGTGAGTGTGCATATGAACTAGATCTACCCAACAAGATTTCCTCAATCCATAATGTGTTCCATGTTTTGATGTTTCGGAAGTACGAGCCAAATCCTTCACATGTTCTTCAGTAGCAAGATATCGTACTTCAAGATGATGCAACTTACGAAGAACCAGCTATCAGAATTTTAGATCGTAAGGTGTAGAGTCTCAGGACCGAGGACATCCCTTTGGTCAAGGTTCTGTGGAAACATCATGGCCTAGAAGAAGTGACCTGGGAACTGGAGAGCGAGATATAGAAGAAATACTCATATCTCTTCATTAGGAGCACTTGATGAGACACGTCTTTGAGGTATGTACTCTCATTCAAATTTCGAGGACAAAATTTCTTTTAAGGGGGGGGGGGGGTAGATTGTAATAACCCAAATTTTTATAATGCATACACGTTGAATATAATTTGGATGATTAAAGTGATTATTATTTATGGACTAATGACAAATCTCATTTGATGAATATTATGTATTATTTATGGGAAACAATTGAAATTTAATAAACAGACAAATGAAATGAATATAATTTAATAGCTTAAAGTTGACTAGCAAAATCATATGTAATATGTATATAAGCATTAATATATACATATGAGTGGATGTGAAATTGTATTTAGAATATTAATCATGAGCATGCTTTATAAAATATAGTAGCAAGGCATATTTATAAATATAGAAAGAAGTTTATGATTGTAAATAAAGAGTAAGGTACTTAGGGAATTTTTATCAAAGTGGGTTATTTTGGTAAAAAAAAAAGGTATTTATAGAATATTTTTATTAAAGTGGGGTACTTTGATGGTATTTATATCAAAGTATGGTAATTTGGAAATAATTTAGAAAAGCGGGGTAATTACGAAATTATTTTACAAAAATCAAATGGGGCGTGATGTTTCTAGAAAGCTTTAGTGTTCTTATTTGTGATACCATATTTCATTTCATTTCCAGAGAATGAGCTAGGGAAAGAAGAAAAAAAGGGGAAAAAGCAAAGAGAAGATCCAATTTTTTGCCAGATTCAATACATAGGTAAGTGATTTTTCTCTGATTCCAGTTGTAAAAATGCTAATTAAGCCATATACTACGATCCTAGGAGTGTAATTTTGACTATAGGAGATATTTTATAGTTGTACTTAAAATTTGAGCATTTTCCCACAGTGAGTAGAACTTAGTAAAAGATATATCAAAACACTTCTGGTGATAAGTAGATCTCAAATATGTAGTTGGTTTGCATCCGTTTGTCCTATAGATTTTAAAATAAATACCCAAACTTTTATAACCTTTGGATGGTCTCTTGATGGTTCTAAACCCCAATAAAACTTTAATTGAAACCCATAGAAATGTAGAGAATGAAAATCTACATCCATCGATACCAAAGTCGCAAATTTTGGATATCAATTGAAATTTTGGTGAACGATTGACTAATAACATTATTTAATAAAAGCTAGGAAAAAAAGTACATAAATTATGATTTTGAAGCTTATTTCTTTGCGAGTCATTCACATGTATGATATGTAATTATTATATTTATAATCATCGTTACAGATTATTTTTATAAATCATCTAGAGGGTTTTTGAACCACGAATTGGAAGAGAAAAAAGTATAATAGTGCATTTTTATTTATTTTGAACTACAATTAATTAAAATAAAATAAAATAAATTATTAGAGATGTGAAGGAATTAAGTATAAACTTATTCCTTTTCTTTTTGAAGTTGAAAAGATTGTTAAATAGATAAATTATATTGTTTGGAATCTTGAGAATAGGTTGAAATATTAAAAGAGCATCGAAACAAGAAATTGAGCTGTGAAACAGAAAACTGAGAATTTGGGAGCTTCCGCTGAAGGTTTGGTATCTAAAACCTTATTACTCTTAGAGATAATTTTATATGATGTTATTTATTCTAGAATGGATGTGAATGGAATGTGATATCGAAGTTCGGGGGGTTGCAGAGATTCAGAGAATAATATCATAATTTTTAAATGACAGATTAAATATTTAAAAGTAGATTAGTGTGACAAACAAACACAAGAAAAATCTATAAACCTCAAGTAGGGAGGATTTTCTTGCTCATTAATATTATGCGAATTTTAGATTCAGAACATGATGATTGTTAGCTTAAGATATTTTGCATGCCATGGTTGTTAATTGTTTGTGATTAGAATGATTTGAATGATGATCATAATGTCCGGTTAATTACTTTCTGACATGCTTTATTGAATTTATAATTCATTCATTTTACTCAGCATGTGTTTGCTCATATTTGATGGATGATGTTGTGTGGATAACAATAATTGTAGAACTAAATAAGATTAATGGTTTATTAAGAATTCCACGTTCCAATGCGATAGATTGTCGTAGGCGCACTGTAACCCTCCATACAGTGTATCATGTGCACTAGTCTGGACACGTCGTAGATATTTTTATTTATCCAGCTGGATAGCTAAATTGTTTTTGGAAGTGCTAATCATGGGATTGTGTTACCCTTTCTTAGATACATGGTATAGTCTGGATTGTATACCTAGAGTACTCGCTTTTGGTATTGATAGCGCTAATACTTGGAGAAGTTATATCATGATGGTAATGCTGGATTCCAATACCTAGAGAATCATGATAGTACGTCTGGATTGTGTACTGGGAGTTACTCATTTGGATTACAGGAAATATCGAGGGAAGATTCTCTTTCGGTCATTAGGATTATAACAAGACAATTAATGTTTGCAATGCTTAATGTTTAAAAGTGCTTGTAATGTTTTGAATGCTAGTTTGTATAATATTAATGATGTGTAGGAAGGACCTACTAGGCCTTCGAGCTCACTCCCATTTTATTTTTTTGGGTACTGATAGGAGTATTCACTAACAGGCATTGGAATTGATGTCAAAGTCTCATTTAGAGGTTGTTACAGTTATTTTCTTGTATCTTATTTTGATGTATATATTTAAACAAGCTTTGTAATCTTTTTGTATGTTATATATGTAGAACTCATCAAATGTTTAAATGTAACTTTTTACTTATTTAGTATAAATGAATCTGACAGTAGTTAGCTGAATGTTTTTTGACTTTCACTGATGTGTTGCTCTGATGTTTTTGGAAACTTTTCATGAATGAAAAATCGGTGATAATGGTTAAATTATGGACATTCCATGCAATTAATGTCGGTCTGCATTACATATAGATTATGTAAACTTTTGGAAGAAAGGGAAATAGGAAATGGAAAGTTGACGACTCAGTTTTAGGAAAGGATGACTTGATGATCATGTACTGGAAAATCTAAACCTAAAATCGGGGTGTCACATTACAAGCCAAGGGGTGACACTCATCAACTTAGGATAATATTAGATTATGAAATTTTCACTATCTCTTATATCCTGCTCAACAACATAGAATTGCCAACACACTTGTACCATTTGTATATCTTTATTGCATAATTTCTTCACATCTTGCTCTATGATGACCATACGCATTTCGTCATATGTATAGTCCTGTCACAACTCAACATCAAAATGTGGAATATGTTATACACAACTGATAGTTGTGGCAGCAATGCTAATCAATAAGCAATGGGGCTAACCCTCTCATGGATCTCAAAAGCCCAATATACGTCGGTATGTGATTGTGCCACCTGTTTCCCAATGGTCGTCGTAGAGGGCACAAATACTAGATTGACCTCGCACAATAATGATCAGTATGATAAAAAGATGCACAACAATAGTGCATCAAGGCCATTCGAGAGACGAGACGTCTCTAAATCATTCTTTATGTATATCTATCTCTCAACTCCTTGACATTTTCCAATCACATAAAGCCACATAAATTCTCAATTTTTTTAGAAAACAATTTAATACCATAAAGTAATTAAAACTTTCAAATAAAGCACCCAATTTAATCTTTCCAATAAGGCCTAATTCAAATGATGCTACAAGAGGTTCAATGACCTATGTAAATCCATATAACAAGTTTCAAACTAAAAGAATAAAAACTGGAGCTAACATGCCCAACTAAAACAAACTCCTAGCCTAATATAATAAATGCTGAAAGAAAGCTCCTACACGCAAACCTCTAGTCAATGAATACCTATAAAATTTAAAAATGGGTGAGTCAAAGTGTCTAATGGATTAATCTAAATATTCAAATGATTATTTCAACCAAATAAACACACATGTTACACACTTTCAAACATTGGGTGTTTGAAACATCAAAGGATTTGTCCTCGTTGTCCCCCCATAGTCCGAGGTATTATCTAGAGGTAATATCCTAAGGCTAATTACATATTCAAGACCCTATATGGGAAGTGAAGTCATTTGTGACTCCTAGTCCCATCTCATCACTATCATTATTGTGATAA
>JAJIYU010007713.1:0-18816 GCA_030144865.1 Tinospora cordifolia | reverse complement strand
ATCACTTCCACCTTGTGTTGCTTTCTCCCCAAAGTTGAAGCAATGGTTCTCAAAGCTCAAACACCAAGAGAATCACCCAAAACCAATTCCCAACCCAATGAACTTCTCACAGACAAGAGGGAAAAGAAAGTGAGAAGGGGAGCCAAGAAGATGGCTTAGAGAACAAGATGACAATTCAACTCTTGTTTCTTGGGATGAGTTGAAGTGTGAGCATGGGGGGTTTATATAGGTTTCAAAAGTGTATAGAATGGCAAGTTTGTGGAGCTCTCATTGTAAGAAACTTGTCAATCCTTCAAAATTTCGTTCTCCCCAAGCACAAGAGATTAGCAAGTGATTTTTTTGAAAATTTTTGGGATTTTAGAAACCAATTTTTGGATTTTTGAAGTATTTTTTTATTTAATTTGGATTTTTGATTATTTAATTCAGAGCAAACAATCTTGACCGTCGAATCGTTCTCGATTGACGTATCAAATCTTAGATCTGGCTGGTTACATCAAAGCCATTAGATTTTCCTCGAGAATAGGGTTGGATCTTCGATTGATAGAGATTCGTCAATCTAGACCGTCCGATTTCTTTGAGCGCGGTGTTGGTTCGCGATCTCCGATTAACGAGTTTTCTCTGGGCGGTCGGATCGTCCTCGAGACACACACGTCGTGATCAAAGAAAACGGCTTTGATCTAGATCGTTAGATCAACCTCGACCGTTGTGTGTTCGCGACTAACGAATGCGCTTTCAATCCCGATCGTTTGATGAACCTCCATTGCAGCACGCGATGATCATTAGAACAAGATTATAGATTTTGGCCATTGGATTTTCCTCGGTTGCTGTATTTTTGCGATCGACGAAACACAATCGGACTGTAGATCAAATGGATTGATTCTGGACCGTTGGATTTCAGTGATTCGGTGCTCCTGGGTGATGTTTTGGACTTTAATCTCATTCGTTGGATTTTACAGATTCCTTTTGGACCGTTAGATGCAGTTTCTAATTACCAAATTGCTTTCTAATAATGTTATTGTTCGATTTTTGCCAATGAGACACTTCCTAATTGATAAAAACTTGATTTTCTTGTATATTTCTTTCTATTTTGATGATTTGCTAATATTTTTTCTTTTATAATTATTTAATATTGCATTTATTTGATATTTTTCTATTTCCTTAATATTTTTAATGACAATAATTAAATAATCTATATTTTTCATTTCCATGTATTTTTATATATTTCATATTTTATTTTCAGATAATAATTTATGTAATTATACACTAATAATGTTTTATTTAATAAATACATGTACACTACATTTTTATTTAATTATATAAATTTTCTATGTACATATTCCTATAATATGTAGTATTAACATTTATTATGCTAACACACACCTTATTCATTCACATATTACCCAATATGTGCATATACTTTATTTTTATTTATTTCTTAAGCAATTCCTTAAATTTCATAATTAATTCTACTAAACCTTAATTTTCATTTAATTATCAAATTAAGGTCTTATTTGCTTAATTTTTACTATATCTCTAATATATTTTATTTTTCATATGCCAACCCACAATTTGCACCAAAAATTTTATTAAAATCTTTGAAATTAATTTACAAAATTCTGGGGTATTACAACCCATGCACCTCATGACCGTCCACATTCATGTGTGTGCCTCACATGTGCCAAATCTCAGCTTAGAAGTTTCTACTATGTAAAATATGCTCACAAGAAACCCTAGCCGTCCTCTTGGTGCTCACACAAACTAAAATAGAAACTTGATAAAAAGGGAAAGAAGAGGTGGTGCCAAATCAAGAGCATCCCATGTGGTTTGTCCAATCTATCCCCCTTGGTGTGCCAACCTTATATGTGAGCTAAATTAGAGTATTTCCTTGAATTAAAATAAGAAACTTGGACCATGATGTTGTGCCCTTCACGGTCTGATCATGTACTCACCAGCCACCTTGCTCAAGGAAAGAGTTCCATAACCCATGAAGCTAAGAATGGGAAATTTTCTATGTGAGCAAGTGTGATGACCAAGTGTGATGACCAAGCAAAGGATCTAGCTAGGAAAATTGCTAAATGCCATGATCTGACCCTATCTTGTTGTCCTAATTGAATTAGAATGAAAATCTGATCCTCTTTTGTATTCACAGATGGTTGGGAAACAAAGTGGGCTCACACCTTTTGAACCTGGAAAGCCAAAGTGGTCCCATGAACACATGCTGGTCGTCCCATTTGTGTATAGAAACTTGCCCAAATTTTGTGAGCTGCCCAAGACTGCCCTATGACGTCCCATATGCTCTTTGAAAATCTATAGAAACCCTCTCTAGGTTCTCATTTCTCTCATTTCAAGAACAAGAGTTGAGATTTTCCTTTGTTCTCTCTAAGCCCTCTCCTTGGCATCCCTTCTCACTTTTCTTTTCTCTCTTGTGTGAGAAGTTCTGATTTCAGTATTTTGGAGATTGTTTGAAGTAATTTTTGCTAGTGTGTGGAAGTGCTAGACGTTGGGGGAAAGCTTTGCTGAAATTTTTGAAGGAACCACTACTAAGGTAGAGGGGATTTCTAGAACTCCTATTTTAGTACTTCAAGTGTTTAATGCATTCATGTTTGCTTCACATTTTTCAATCATATTTATATTTTAGATTTCAGCATGTTTATATATTTTAGTTTAAAGCATGTTTGATCATGTTTTGTTTTTAGTTAGTATGTTTTTATAATTTAATTTATGCATGATAGCATAACATGCTTAGAAACCAAGCTTATGCTTATTTTTGAGTTTTCTAGCATGTTATTTATATTTTCCATGTTCTCTTGATTATTTAAATTCTAATACCAATTATTATGATTTAGTATCATATTTATTTGAATTTAAATACGAGAAAGTGAAGATAAGAACCACGTATCATTATAGTAGTCTAGGTGATGCTATACGTGTTCTTTGCATATACTTAGTGTATATGAGTAACATCACTAAGTGTGGATGCATTTTAAAATACTTGGAATGTGCGCACTTGACCCTTATTTCCAATAAAATGTGACAAGAGGAAATGTCATTCTATTCTAGAATAGGAGTGTTTTAATGAAGTACATCAATGGCATAAAACCCCTTTTGGTCAAATTTACAACACTAACAAGACATTGTTTGAAACATTTAATGGTTGTAAGTGATTGAATTTGAGTGTACCTTTGATTTGAATTAGTAATTTAGTAGTTTGATAAATGATCCCCTACATTATGTGCTCACGCCTCCCTTTTTAACATTTTCAAGAAATTGAATACGAAGGCAATGGAAATCTAATAGTAGTTATATTTAGAAAGTTTCTATTTTTGGAAAGTTTTTTTTTCTCAATGTAAGGGCATGTTTCCCATTTTAGATTTATTTGACTTCCGCTGAATTTTATTTCAATTTTTAAGAGCTATATACTCTCTTTCAAGTTATAGTTATTTGAATTAAAGTAATCTTTTATTTATTTGAATAAATATGAGTTTAAATTATGTACTCTTTTATTTTATTAAGTAAATAGAAATTGAAGTTTTTCTTATCCCTCTTGTACTAGTCTTATTAAATTAAAGCTAAATTATTGGGTTGTGTGCTCATTGAAAAAAAACTTGGGATAATATAATGTGATACAAGTTGTGTACTTGTAAATGTAACATTGGACCTAACCTGCCTTGTGGTTGAGCTTAAACCTGTCTCTTGGGGATTGGGGTATTACACGCGAGGGTTTAAATCAACCAAAAATTACCCCATTTTTTACTGCAGTATCGCGGTAATCAAAAGAAAAACAACCCCACTTCACGTAAAAATTTTGAAAATAGTTCAAATGAGTTTCATAATTCCCGTCATTACCACGGTACTCCCACCATTACTACAGTAATGGCACCATTTTCACGAATTCGACTTTTCTTGCATTTTCCCAAATTTTCCATTCATTTTATTATATTCTATGGTTTGATTTTTTAGATCATACACACACTAATGTGCATTAAAAACATGTTTTTGATTATTTTTATATTATTTTATATTTTTTAAACTCATTTTCGATGTGAGCACGTTAGAAAAATTCGAGTGGTTACAACCTAACCCCCTTAAAAGAAATTTTTCCCTCAAAATTTAAATGAAGAATACCTGGTTAATGTGTCCCATCAGGTGCACCTGGTGAAGAGATCTAGGTACTTTCTCCACATCTTGCTTTCCAATTCCCAGGTCGCTTCCTCCAGGTCGTGATACCTCCACATAACCTTGACCAATGGAATGCCCTTGGTCTTGAGACTCTGCACCTTACGATCAAGAACTCTAATAGCTGGTTCTTCATAAGTTGCATCGTCCTGAAGTACGATATCTTGCCATTGAATGACGTGTGAAGGATCTGGTTTGTATTTTCAAAGCATCAATACATGAAACACATTATGGATTGAGGATAATTTGTTCAGTAGATCCAGTTCATATGCACATTCACCAATCCGCTTGAAGATCTCAAATGGACCGATGAATCTAGCTGCTAGCTTCCCTTTAGCTCCAGGCCGTTTAATTCCCTTTTGTGGATTGATCTTTAAGAATACTTTATCACCTGATTGGAACTCTAAGGGTTTCCTCCTCTTGTCTATATAACTTTTCTGTCTACTTTGAGCTGTAGCTAGCTTCTTCTGAATCTTTTTAACTTGCACATTCATTTTTTCAAATCATGTCGGGTCCAGTGAGTGCATGATCTTCAAAATCTGCCCAACAAGATGGTGATACGCAGGATCTGCCAAGAGCGCTTCAAATGGAGCCATTCCAATGCTCACCGGATAGTTGTTATTGTAGGCGGACTCAGCTAAATGTAGGTACTTGCTCCAATTACCTTTAAAATCTAGAGTATACGCTCTTAGCATGTCTTCCAATATCTAAATAACCTTCTCAGATTTCCCATCTATCTATGGGTGAAACGTTGTGCTCATGGTGAGTCTGGTGCCCAATTCTTTCTATAGGCTCTGCTAGAATTGTGATGTGAATCTGGCATCTTTGTTCGATACTATGGTCTTGGAAACACCATGCAATCTCACAATCTCTCTAACTTCACCCAACTTACTCACTGAATTAGTAGATCTGATAGGTAGGAAATGTGCTACCTTCGTTAATTGATCTATTATGACCCATACGGTGTCTTCCCCTGTCTGACTTCTCAGAAGACTACTGACAAAGTCCATAGTGATATTATCTTACTTCCATTCTGGTATTGGAAGTGGCTACAATAAACCCAATGGTTTCTTGTGTTCGAGATTCACTTGTTAACATGTTAGACACCTGGAGACATACCTAGCTATGTCTCTCTTCATTCCTTTCCACCAGAAAGTCTTCCCCAAGTTCTAGTACATCATGTCACCACTTAGATGCATTGTGTATTTCATTTGGCGTGTTTCATCTAGTATGGTGCTTTCAATATGATTAGTACTCAGCACACAAATTTTGTCTCCCAGTCTCGGTGCACCGTCTGCATCAATTCTAAAATTTGTATGCCTGCCCTGCTTGACCTCTTTCATGAAATCTATAACCACTTATCATTCTTCTGCTCATCTCCAATCTGGTGTAAAGTATCTAGTTGGCTAATCATCTCATACAGATATGCCTGCTCCCCATCAGTAGCTATACCTAGATCATACTCACTGATCAAATGATACATCTGAGCAACCTCCTCATCCTTTCTGCTAGATTTCCTACTGAGTGTATCTGCCACCACATTACTTTTCCTGGATGATAATGCAGCTAAAAATCATAATCTTATAGGAACTCTAACCATCTTCTCTGTCTCATATTCAGTTCCTTCTGCGTATAAATATATTTGAGGCTCATATGATATAAATACAGATTAAAGCTCTCTCCATAGAGATAATACCTCCATATTTTCAAAGCAAACACGATTGCTGCTAACTCTAGATCGTGTGTGGGTTAGTTCTACTCATGAGGCTTCAATTGCCATGAAGCATATGCCACTACCTGCCCCTCTTGCATTAGCACCGCACCCAGTCCGCTCAGTAATGCATTTATACATAGGGTGTATTTCACCCCATGTGTCAAAGTAATCAAAATTGGTGTTGCTTTCTTCAATTCCTGGAATGACTGTTGACACTAATATTTCTAAACAAACTTTTCTCCTTTTTTGGTCAACTTAGTCAATGGACTTGCTAGCTTTGAGAAATCCTTTATAAACCTGTGGTAGTATCCGACCAACCCAAGAAAACTTTTGATCTTTATAACTGTGGTCGGCTATTTCTAGTTAGCTACCGCCTCTACCTTTTTTGAATCCACTGATATGCGCCCTGTTGAGACCACATAGCCAAGGAACTTGACCTTTTCCGTCCAAAACTTGTTCTTGTTGAATTTGTCGTACAATTGATTCTTTCTAAGTGTCTCCGAAATTATATGCAAATGCTGCTCGTGCTCAGCATCTGACCAAGAATAGATCAGGATATTATCAATGAACACCACAAAAAACTGATCCAAATATTGGCTAAAGACCCTATTCATAAGATCCATGAATGTAGCTAGTGCATTTGTCAACCCAAACAGCATCACAGTATACTCAAACTGTCCATACCGAGTTCTGAAAGCTGTCTTTGGTATGTCAGACTCCGAGATCATTAGTTGATGGTACCCTGACCTCAAATCTATCTTAGAAAACTGTGTGGCTCTTCTCAAGTAATCAAAGAGGTCATCTATTTTGGATAACGAGTACTTATTCTTTATCATTACTTGATTTAGTTTCTAGTAGTCCACACACAACCTCATGGATCCGTCTTTCTTTTTCACAAATAAGACTGGAGCTCCCCATGGCGACTCATTAGATCTGATAAAACCCTTCGCCAGAAGCTCATCCAATTGAGTCTTCAACTCTATCAACTCTACTGGTGCCATTCTATAAGGTGGAATCGAATGGGATTCGTACCAGGATGCAATTCGATCTTAAATTCTATTTGCCTATTGAGGTGGAAGGCCAGGCAAATCATCAAGGAACACATCTATGTACTCTCGTACTATAGGTATCCCCTGCATCCCCTTAGATACCTCTGCATCGTCTTCTACTAGCTGTCTAAAGTCCTCTTTCTGCTGGATGGCATACAGTAAAGCCAGTGTCGGACTCCTCAACAATTTCTTTATATTCCCATCTATTTTCAGTATCTCACCAATAGATAATCTTATAGTAACCCTCCATCTCTGGCAATCTATATGTGCCTGATATTGGGTTAACCAATCCATTCCCAATATCACGTCATACCCACAGAAGTGTAGTACACAGAGGTATGCAAAAATTATGTGATCTTTGAACGTGAGTTCACTTCTACAATACCTTCTTGAACTTACTATATTCCCTATCGAAATGGCAACCTCTAATGATACTGCCGAAGGGTCTATTACCAATTTCAATCTATCTAAAACATCTTCAGAAATAAAAGACTTGGTAGCACTTGAATCAAATAGTACCTACACGACAACACCAAACAACAAAGACGTACCTTCTACTGCTGGGGTGGGATCCGTATGGCTGGCTGTTGCATACACGCTAGCTTGACTTTTTTACTGTGGCCGGATAGTCTGAGATCGAGTTTGAGAAGGTGGCTAAGGCGCTAAGGTCGTCTCTTTATTAGGAAAATCCTTGGCAAAATGCCCCTTCTGGTTACAGATGTAACATAACCCCTTCTTACGGGCCTGTCCCCACTGCTCACTGGTATTCTTGTCTGATTTGGCCTGCTGCCTTTATGATCTACTAGAAGTCTGTCTCTGAGTTTGGGATGCTCTATGCCTCTCCTGACCACTAGGCCTCTTTTGTGATGGCCCTGCGGTTTGACTAGACTTAGTCCCTTTTCTGCTCCTCCATGCCTACTCAGCCTCAAGATCTCTTTCTATTAAGTGTCATCAATTTCATGGGTGCTATTATTTTCCTGATCTCTATGTTCAATCCTTCAGTGAACCTTTCTGCTTTAGTCTGTTTGTCCTTTACCAAATCTGGTGCAAATCTAGCCAACTCTGTGAATTTTTGTTCATACTCCACCACCGTCATCATCTTCTGCTTCAACTGGATGAATTCAACTTGCATATACTTCTTCTTAGTCATCGAGAAGTAGGCATCATAAAACAAAGTCTTAAATTCTTACCAACCTATGGTTGTCTCATCGATAGTGGGGTCGTTTATGACATCTCCCACTAGTGATAAGCTAATCCCAGTAACTGATGCACAACTAGGGCAACTCTCCTATGCCATGTCGCTCCCATGGCATTCAAATGCTTGTTCATTTTTGTGAACCACTCATCAGCAGTCATGGGATTTGTCATCCCCTCAAAAGTACTAGATCTCAATTTTTGAAATTCAATCAACAATTCCTTCTACTCTTTATTGTACCCAGTTGACCTTTTCTGTGGTATCACGTCTAAGGATCCGGCTTCCTAATGAGCCTAAGGTAGAGGTGAAATCTGTGGCTTTGATTGTGGCTGAGCCTTTGGGTCTAGTGGCACTGGTGGCTATGATGATCCTAGTGGCTGCAAGGATCCTCACTACCTGTTCCACCACCCTCGGAGTGACCTTTGCTATCACTTTCTTTGAGATCTCAGCTATCATCTCTTGGGTCACTAATGCCCCTACTGGCGTTGCTGCTACCGAAGTACCCTCATCCCTCTGTGCTGGCTCACATCTGTTCTGACCTCGAGCCCATTACCTTCTAGGCCTCCCTCGTGTTCTCTGCATTATCTACAAGCCAAAACCTATTTCAATATGCAATAGTTTAATTTTATTGTGGTAAAAAATTCGATATTGCTATTTGAGGCATGACTATAGTTCCACTTTAATCTTGGTTTCTAAACCCTTTTTTTTCTTCCAACTTTGGATACTATGACTTGCAAGAATAACGGTTCACTCGACCCATTAAAATCTTTTTTCGTGTTCTCGTGCTGCTGTGACTCTAGGTTCATGTCTCTAAGTTCTCTATTTATCTCTGTGGGCTAAGAGTTTATGCTTCTAAGTCAACAACATTTCGTTTGTTTCTAGGTAAAGGAATTCGGATAATATACTCAAAATATTGATACTACATATATTACAATCAAGCATCCAACATACAAGCAACCAATACACGCTAGTATAATGAAATCTTGAGCTTCCATCTATACTTCCAGGTCTGGGCATCCCATCCTACCCTCACCATTCTACACAAACTTACACTCAGAACTACATTACACCCATTCAATGGCACAAATGACTCGATTTCCCTAGCTGCCCTTGTCTCACCATGTTTGACTAAATCCTTTAATCGAACATAGCGCGCCAAGTGCATCCACAGACGTATTCTAAGGCTGAAACAAGACCCACCGTGTTGGACCACCCCATCCTAGTACAAAATAGTGCGTACAAGTTCTTTTAGAGACACCAAGTATTTCCCAAACATTGTCCTTCATTCTCTAAATCCAGGATTCCTCCATACCCCTAAATCCCTAAATCCCTATGCACCCCATCCTACATAGAGACTGGAGATACAAGATCCTCTTGAACTGTGTCCTGACCAAGCAAGTGTACGTTATGCACATTATCAGTCTCTAACCTATGCCCTAAAAATCTTTTAATTTCGACCCACTGTAACCCCTAGGCTACACCCATTCTGACTTAGACTTAGGGTCCCATCATTTGACGGACTTTCTATCTTACTTTTAAATTTTTAAAACCCCGATAAAAATCATTTTCCAATGAAAAGCAAATCTTGTAAAATTCCTTTCTAGTGAAAATCGTATCTGATGATACTTCTCTAAACCATGGTAACGCCTTGCAGCCTGTTACCTATTTTTAAAAATAGTTTAAGTAATAGACTCAACCCTTTCCTGGTTACCTACCAGCCAGCTTGAGTTTTTTTCCCCAGTGAGCTACTAACTAGCTCTGATACCATATTTGTGACACCCCAGGCCCAGGTCCGGACTTCCCAGTTAGAGATTGTCGATTTACTATCCCCTGAGCGTCGGAGTCGTCACCCGTTTCTTACTTTCTTTCACTCATTAAGCAATACATATGGCCCATAATACTTTTAAATGCAAAACCCACTAACTCCCTAGATTTTCAACAGGAAAGAAATTTAAGAATAATTAGAGGAAAACAACGAAAAATTCACCAAACTTCAAGATAATGTTATATCAGTCAAAGATACAGAGAATTTTTGGAAGCTCTATTGAAATGTTTGAAATCATAAAACATGTAAAACATCCTATACGAGTAAACTAT
This sequence comes from Tinospora cordifolia, assembly GCA_030144865.1. NCBI lineage: Eukaryota > Viridiplantae > Streptophyta > Magnoliopsida > Ranunculales > Menispermaceae > Tinospora > Tinospora cordifolia. The sequence continues at coordinate 8,585 of JAJIYU010007713.1, read as the reverse complement.
ACACCAAAATATGGAGCACAAGCTCTGTTAAATTAGTTACATCAAAATACAAGACAAAAATAAAAACTTTCAACCTCCTAATGAGTTTCTTCCCCTATTCCGCCATATCCGATGTGGTCACTATGTGTTATCCTTGTGAGAACCTAAAAAAGAAGGTTTGGGTGAGCTCAAAAGCCCAGTGGGTCATCTTACACATCTTTAGCATTATACAAGTTTAAATTCAAAACAAGCACACACTTACACACATTAGACGTATCATACATTCAATTGTCTGGTTGTACCCTAAACTTGAAGAGAAAATCTCTTAGTATTCCCTTGTGATCAAGGACGGAGAATATTTGTGGCTTATACCAAGAAGATCTCTGAGAACATCCTAAGGAAGCGTAACACTTGCAGCTCGTTACCTTCCCCCAGGTATGCTACGGAGCCTATACCGCAGAAATCACAGTGCCTCGCAACCAATTAACTACTCCCGAAGCCAAATCAAGTGTCATAGACAACTCCAAACAAGAATATTTTCAATGATGCCTCGCAACCGATCATCGCATCAGTACGTGGAATTCTTAATAAATCACTTATCTTATCTTGGTTATACAAACATTATTCATTCATACCCAAGCAACACAAGATTAATAACAGTACATAAAAACTACCCATATAGCTGTATTCTCATAATGATATCAATGAAGTAGGAATGATAATAAATCAAGAATTCATGGAGTTCACAGAACACCATCACCAAATCAAAACCATTCAAATATTCTTATCAAAATCTTGCTCCGAATCCAAATCTCGCATAATACGAGAGAGCAAGGAAATCTTACCCACCTGAGGTCTCTTGGATTCCCTTTATGCTCGTTTGTCGAGAAATTTTGGTCCTATATCATAAACCTAAAATTCCAAAATTTAAAGTAAGCCTCCGAATCTCCACAACCCCCTTAACTTCGATTTGATCAACATCTACGTCCATCAAATGAATTTAAAACCATAAATAAAATTATTTCATAAAGCATAAGGTTATGAAATACCAAACCTCCAGCCAAAGTTTCCAAAAGTCCCCTTCTTAGCCTTAGAGGTTTTGTGACCTCGCAACCCTATGCTTCATGCTCAAAATTAGTTGAATAACTCATTTGGAACAGTTCAATAGTTTACATATCAAGAACATTAGTTTTATACCTCCTAAGTTCCAAAACTTAGCTCCAAACTCTTCTAATTGAGTTTCAACCCTCCAAACCTATCTTAATGCACATAATAGAGCTAAACTCATCAGAAATCAATAATAGAACGATTCCAACCTTCATTTAAGGAAGAGATATGAGTTTACCTTGCTTTGGAGAGTTTTGTGCGTTAGAACTCGTCAAGTCTCTGTCCCAATGGTTTGTTATGCAAATATGAACCTATTAAACTATGAATCTTAGATTAAATGCACAAAATAACTCTGATTCTCACCTTGGATTGCTCAGATCTGAGTTGGAACTCCTCTAGAACCTTTGTTTGAGTTTTCTATTCGTCCTTGAGCTTCTCAGTGCCTGAGAAGAACAACAACCCCCTTTTCGATTGCAGTAACCAGAAGAACAACAACCCCTTTTCGCCCAAAAATTTTGAAAATAGTTCAAATGAGTTTTGTAATTTCTATCATTACCACGGTACTCCCACCATTACCACGGTAATGGTGTCATTTTCATGAATTCGACTTTTCTTGCATTTTCTCGAATTTTCCATCCATTTTATTATATTCTATGGTTTGATTTTTTGATCATACACACACCAATATGCATTAAAAACATGTTTTTTTGATTATTTTTATATTTATTTTAAATTTTTTAAACTTGTTTTCGACGTGGACGTGTTAGAAAAATTCGAGTGGTTACATCGGCTCCCTAAGCCTAGTCCCTAAGCGTAGTCGGTGGTCTACCCTGCCTAGGTAGCATCGTTTATCTGCATTTTGAATCTCATTATTGGTTATTCCTCCATTTAACATAGACCCAACTTAAACACTTACTATTATTGTACATTATGTTCAAAATACGTTTTATGGTTGATAGTTTCCCCTTTTTCCTTTATGTTTGGGGTTTTGTTTACTTTCGTGTTTACTCTGATGTCACCTAGGTCCTTCATTTATTATTGTTATTCAATTTTGAACCTACTCTCTAATACCAAACTTGTCAAGATCTCGTCCCTGGGCCGAAGGACGACCTGATTGGCACAGTGACTAACGAACTCACTCATCAAGTTAAGTCCGCCCAATCACTATTGAACCTTTCCAATTCAAATAACAAGTAACATTAGAGTAATTATAACATGCATTAAGTGAAGTGCAAAAGTCAACATAACATTTTCAATTAAATTTATGAGAAAATACTCATTTCATACCATAGAAGTTTGCTACTACATTTTACATTATTGTCTTTGTTTCAAAAAGAAATATAGTTGACCATTAATACAGACATACAAGTGACCAACCTCTAATGGGAACAAAAATAAAGGAACCATCAAGGGAACTAGGCTATCACCATGCCTTTCCCTTTGTCAGCCACCAAAGAACTTGAAATGTTAGTAGAGTAGTGAGCTTAGATTTCAACGTGGCTCAGTGAGTAGTAAAACTAGCATATCACCTAACTAGCATTCCAAAAACAATGCATGCATGCATGATGGTACTTGGAAAACATGGAATGTAGTAAAAGCTATTATGCACAACGCAACAGTTAAATAAAAATAGTTTAAATGCATGCTAGTTGAAAACTACATCAGCGTTAGGGTTTTAAATCATCAAAACCAACCCTATGGTCATCGCTCGAGCGGGTTATAAGCTAGGCATACCAGCCACTCAAGCGGGTTATGAGCTAGGCATATTCATCAAATACCCTAACATCGCGCTTTGTCCTCAAGTGTCATTACTCAAGCAGGTCAAAGGCTAGGCACATTAATCATATGCCCTAACCCTGATGCTTGGACCTCAAGTCTAATTCCAATCACATCGTGTACCCTGGCCCCACACTTGAATCTCGAGCCTATAATCTCACTATCGATGTACATCTATGTATACTTCAAACCAATTGATGTACCTCAAATGAGATAAAACTACTCAATGCATGCCATTTCATTCATATTTTAGCAAAGAATATATTTAAAGTAAAGTTTGAATTAAACTACTCACCTTGGGTCATGCGCATCGATGTCTCGTTTACACTCGGCCCAGTCCTGTAGTATATGCTCAGATCTGCGTTATATCAAACTCAATTTCAGTTCCTTATGTGAAACATGACTCAATTCTAGTGTAATACCCCAGAATGTTGTCACATAATTTAAAATAAATAAAGTTAATAAAATTAAATAAGTTAAGTGAATTAACTTTGAAGATTTTATGAGATTTTTGGGTGGAAATTATGAAGGAAAAATGAGAAATGTTATTGAGAAAAATTCTATTATTTAAAATAAATAGCAATTAGAGCAAATTACTTGAATCAAATAAGTGTTGGCAAATGAAATTCTAATATTAATATGATTTAACAAATGATATAAAGTAAGAAGAACTATCAAATATTATTTAATAGAATTGATTATCATTATATATATGTCGATACAATTATGGAGTTAACTATAGAGTTAATTATCAAATATAAAGTAAGTAGAGTTAATTATATGTGTGTGTATGTGTGTGTGTGTGTACAATTTGAAATTGAAGTGAGTCTCCTAAAATTAAATAATTACTTAGAAATATAGAAAAAAATGTATATATACATGTACCAATTTTGGTCAAATTCAGTCAAAATGGCTCAATTTCGGTCAAATTGGATCAAAATAGGTCAATTTGGTCAAAATCCCTTATTTCTCACACTTAGTCAAAATTCAAGCTTAATGTTCTATCTGCGCAGCAAATTTTCTAATTTGTCTATGATTAATCAGTATATCGCAATTGTGTGAAACTTTCCTGATTCGTTACACATTCACCAAATATTTATGAAAATTTTAGTTTGGGATTTTTTGACTTCATTTGATAGGTTTTTCAAGTGGAATATCGGTACCTGTAAATTCCCGATTTTTATGTGACAAATAGTCATTGGTTGCGTAATTTCATCCACTTACCAAACTCAGATTGGGACGACATTTAGTACACTGGTTTTTGAGATAACTAGTAAGCTTTCCACCAAATTTCAAATCAAAATAATAAGATGTGGTTGGTCAACTGATCCCCCAAATTCTCAGCCAAATCACAGAAAAATTTTGGGTTCATATTTTTCATTGTTTTTCAAGTGTTTATTTCCCTTTAGTAAAAATCTAATCTAAAGTTATTTCTTATACTTATCATCAGTATTTAGGTCATAGAACATCCTCATACGAAGGTCCATTCGAATTAGTAAGCATATGTGACTAAAATCTACTCATACATTTCATGGAACACATCACATGCATCATCTACAAACTCAAAAATTTATTTGCCAAAACACCTAACTAATAGGGCATCTTTACAAGCATGGGAAATCACGATGTGACACCCTAGCTCTTGGTCCCGAAAGTCATCAATTGACACATGTCACGTCGGGGCCTAGTGTGGAGATGTGCACCCCTTCGGCAGAGATGTCGCGCGTGTGGGATTGTGCTATAATCGTCGTTTGCCGGGAACCGTGATCATCAACCTCTCTCTTCATTCTTTCCTTTTTGCTCTCTCTTCAATTCTTTTTCCTCGAGTTTTAATGTAGTAAAAATGAGAAAAAACAAAATGCACGTAAAAAATTTCGCAATCTTCATCTCCCATTCTTTCTCATGGTAGGAATCGAACTGATAGTGGTTAACTTCATCAGTGAAAAGTAACTCAAATCACTCCACTGGATTTTCAAAGTAAAATGTTTCAAGAAACAAATACAACCAATGGATCAAATCTTTAAAAGATTTAACAAACACTATCAAGTTAAGATATACAAAAATACATCTGAGATTTTTTGCCAAAACCTTCAAAGTAGTTAGAAACAGTTCTACATATTACTTTTCAAACTATTCAGTAAAAGTAAAAATGTTTATCAAACACTAACCTAGGCACCTGCCTTGTTCCAATATCTACATCAAAAGTACCATTTCAAAATAAAAACCTAGATTGACCTCCCAGTGAGGTTCTACTACCATTATGATAGGTCTGATTCAACTTTGTACTCCATCTCTACGAGTGCCTAAAAAGTAAAATGGGGTGAAATTGAAAGCCTAATGGATCTTTCTTACACATCATTAACATTATATGAAGCAAAATAGAAAACATGCACACACTTTCATTACATTAATCATTTCAAACATTCATTTGTTTTGTTGTACTCTAAGACCGAAAGAGATATACTCTCGGTGTCCAGAGGTTGATCCTGGCTAGTATTGCCTCGAGCCACGCTATCGTTCACAACCCTGTCCCACAACTAAGGATAGTGATAATGATGTACACACATCATCGTTTCATTCGGAGAACAATCAGTCATCGTAGGTGGCTCGATTAAGAACACCCACAATGGGATCCGAACTATCAAGTGGCGGTTGGAGCTGCAAGGTGTCAACAGATCTACCATTGCGCTGGTACGTGTGTTATTAATAATCCGTTAATCTTCTTTAGTTTCAACAAGTTTTATTCCACACAATTTCAGCGTGCGAGGCAATATAAATAATAAAGAAAGTGCATTAAATTAACATTCAGGCATGCATATTTGTTCAAATAATAATAAAGCAAGTAACATGACATTATGAGCAACCATCAATCATAACATCCAATAGGCACACAAATCCTAGCATGCTTCTAACATCCTAGACTACACATGCATCATGTTTTGAAATTTAAGTTGTAACAACCCAAAATTTTTCTAACATGTCCGCATGACAAATGAAAGTTTAATATAAATTATCAAGGAAAAATAATTGAATAGAAATCATATTTTAATTAGTTATGTGTATAAACTATAGTTTGGATTAATGAAATATTTGAGGATTTAGAAAAACACTCGAAAATGCGGAATGGCATCCAATGATGCCATTATCGTGGTACTACAAGCAATACCGTGGTAATGACAAGTTTACGAAAAAATATATATTAAAATAAATTTTGCGCAAAATGGGTTGCCGCAGTACCATGGTACTTTCAATGAGTATCGTGGTACCAACGAAGGGAAAAACCCCATTTGAACTACAATTAAGGAAAAATAGGGAATTGGGGCCAATTTTTCAAGGAGTACCAGGGTACTCTAAAGCAAGACTACAGTACCCACGACTATTTAAGGCCTAAATTTGTTCCTAATTTCATTTTCTTCGTCTTTGTCTTCTTCACTTTAGAGCTCAAGAACCTCTGGTTTTCTCCTCAAATTGTCCTAAAGCCTTCAAAAGTAGTTTCAATTCTATTTCCATAAGATCTTAGCAAGATTCAAAGGCTTTGAGGCTATTCAAACTAGTATCTAAGAGATCCAAGCTCAAATATGCAAGGAACGAACTATGGAGGGAGATTTTGAGGGATTCAACGAATGGAAGCCATTTGAAATGATATAAACTTCTATTTTTCTTTCAAATGAAGGATTTAAGAGTTTTGAACTAAATTTCTAAGAGATTGAGAGTTTGTTTGCAGTTTGGAATGGTTTTAGAGAAGTGAGGCACTATGTAGGAGAAGAGATTGACTTGGGAGGTAGATCTAGAAGGTATAACGTCTTCTAACTTGGATATTTGAGTAGTAAATAGTTTAAATTGATAAATCTATAGGATTAGGAGTTTTAGAACTAAGTTTGGGAGTTCAAACTCTATATATATGAAAATGGAGATTTCTGGAGCCCTGTGGGAGGTCTTTAGATATGATATATTTTTTACTATGACATGAATAAATTATCTGGAGAGGTAAAGGTTTTGATTATTGAAGTTTTGGGTTTGGAGATAGGAGATTGGATTTATTTGGACTCTGAATGCAAATATTGAATTTGGAAGTAATCTTATTTAAGTGAAATTATTTATTTAAGAGTTTAGAGGGAATTTTGGAAATATTTGAACTCTGAAATTACTTTAAATTAGCATGGAAGAAATATAGGGATTTTTGGGGGAAAGATTCTACTTTTGAATAAAGTAGATATGAGAGCTTAAGGATATCCAAGTCTAGAATTATTTTAATTTATTTTAGATCAGTAATTGGAACTTAGAATTTATTATTTTAATGGTTAATTTTAGATTACTAATTTGGAGCGTAAAATTCTTTGTGAGGTTGACGCAAGGGAGATTCAACATATCCAGGTAGGCGGGACTCTCTTGCTCACTAGTATTATGTAGACTTAAGGTTCAAAACATGATGCATGTGTAGTCTAGGATGTTAGGCTCATGCTAGGATTTGTGTGCCTATTGGATGCTATGATTGATGGTTGCTCATAATGTTTAGTTGCCTACTTTCTTTTTTTTTTTGGGTAAATATCAAGCCTGGATGCACGAATGCTAGTTTAATAAAATTGCTTTATTATTTATATGCCTTGCTATGATGATTTGGTATGGAATGAAACTTGTTGAAAATAAAAAAGACTAATGGATTATTAATAACACACGTACCAGTGCGATGGTGGATCTGTTGATGACTTGCAGCTATATTTACAATGCGAAAGTCCGGATCCGATCATGGGTGTTCTTAACTAAGTCGCCTGCGACGACTAATTGTTTTTCGGATGGAATGATGATGTATGTACTGCATTATCACTATCCTTAGTTGTTGGACAGGGTCATGAATAGTAGTGTGGCTCAAGGTGCTATCAACTAGGATCGACTTTTGGACACAGAGGAATACCGGGAGTATGTCTCTTTTAGTCTTAGAGTACAACCAAACAAATGAATGTCTCAAAAGATTAATATAATGAAAGTGTGCATGTTTTTTACTTTGGTTTATATAATGCTAATGATATGTAGGGAAGATCTACTAGGCTTTCGAGCTCACCCCATTTTATCTTACAAGTCCTCGCAGAGATGGAGTATAGTGATTGACCGTAAATTCATTATCAGGAGGGTTGGTACCTCACCACGAGGTTGCCATCAATTTTGGTTAAAACTTTTGGTTGTTTTAATATTTTGCAAATGTTCATGATGTTTGGAACATGGCCATGTGCGTTTCTCCTTTTACTGAAAGTTTTGAATTGCAAATGTTTTAAGACTGCGATTTACTACTTTGAAGCTTTTGGTACAAAAATCTCAATTGTATTTTTTGTATATCTAAATTATACAGCATTAGCTGAAGTTTTAAGAGTGTGTTCCGTTGCTTAAAAAATTAATATCAGAATTGTTTTTATGGTTTCCCCATTGTACTAAATTGAAATTCATGGGAAGGATTGTGAAAAAAAGAGGAAAAAAAAAGGTTGACAATCCCGGCTCCCGGTGGACAATGATTATAGTACAATCCCGCACGCACGACATATCTGCTGAAGGGGTGCAGATCTTCGTGTTGGGCCTAGACGTGATGCGTGTTAGTCGGTAGCTTCTGGAAGGGGGATTCGGGTGTCACATAAGTCTACATAATACTAGTGAGCAAGAGTGTCCCGCCCACCAATATATGTTCGTCACCTCGCAAAGATTTTTACCCTCCAAAATTATTAATCTGCAATCAA
>JAJIYU010007712.1:0-18810 GCA_030144865.1 Tinospora cordifolia | reverse complement strand
CGCACGTTTCTAGCTATCCGAATGTTCTAATAAATTTTATCTTGATTAAATATCATATAATGATAATTAAAAACAAGTTTTCACTCATTTTTATATTTATTTTGAATTTTTAAAAATTCATGTTGACGTGGACACATTATAAGACCTAGGGTGATCACAGACAAATAATAGAGGAAAGACAACTATTATCACAAGTTTAGAAAAACATTTTGTATCCTGAGGATAAGGAAAGACGGGTTTGTGTAAACCCAGATTGAAATGAGGTTATAATTCTCCTTGGAATTTCTCCATTATGGTACCTTATTAGATACTAAAATGACTTTTGACATGTAGATAATGGCAAGAACACAAGGAAGCGAGATAAAGGATGAAAACACTGATGAGTTTGGTTAAAGGGATCAGAGGGCACTTGTGGCAGTGCCAGCTCCTGTTGGACCAATTGTATGGCTAGAGATGTTGGCATAGATGTAACGCCCCGGCCCCTAAATCTTGTCGCATACACCTCTGACTGGACATCTTCGTCTCTCACCTCAAGATGGAATCATGTGGTCATTCCCGCTTTCGCTATATGGAGACTGGGACGTTACTTTTTTTGTTTTTTTCCTTTCTCATACCATCCCAATAAAATATCAGAGTGCAGAAACATAACCAAAAATATCACGCATAATTAAAGCATAGGAATGATATGTCTAAAAACAATAACATGACTAAACTCTAAGATAAATAAAATACTCAAACCCCGTGGCTGAGTTCAAATGAATGAAATCAATAAAGACTTGGCCTTATGGCCTAGTTTAATAAACAAAAACATGAATCAAATGCGGGTCCCATGCTCTACAACTAAAAGTAGTAAATGTTCTACTAACTCCTACTTGTCCACAATAGTGAGGACATCAATACTATAAAATTTATCTTTGTCACTTATCAGCGCCCATGTCTTCAAAGGTTACCTGAAAAGAGATTAGTGAGGATGAGCTCAAGAGCCTAGTGGATCTTTCACAAAACATCTCAATCATTATAATAGTCAGAACACAAACATGCAAACACTTGTAATCATTAAGCATTTCAACGATTCAATTGTTTTAGTTAACATTCAGACCGAAAGGAATTTTTTCTCGACATTCCAACTTAGGTTCAAAGTATTCATTGTAAGGCTCTAAGGCCCGTTACACACTCTGAACCCTATCTCGAGGTTGATGTCTCACTCAATCTCCAAACTAGGGAATGAAGTCTCACTTAGACTTACAGTCCCATTTTAAACAGAGACTCGCCTAGGGTTTGGAATACCCACGATGATATCAGACCTGACCACAATATCCTCATCACCGCCCTGGTATGTGGTTCATTCACTTAATCATCTTAAACTAGTAACCACAAACATTTCACAAGTTCAATATCCAATATACATGGAAAAGGATATAAATAAAGAACTCATCATGCTTATAATCACATCAGACATGTTATTCATTACATTGCATGCATGGCATGGATTCTTAATTGTAATAAAAATTCATATAAGGCGTTGCATGCTATGAATCCACACAAAGGCAACCAAGCATTCATATAAGACACATACATTCCGAGCATGCTTCTAAACAATAAATAACGATAAACACATAGTCATGTTTCATATTCAAACCATAATAATACTAAAGAGTTTCAAGTAATAACTTTCACATGTTATTTTTCTTTACTTCTCCTTACTTTTGCCTCGATGATTTAGACTCTTCACCCTAAGATCCAATACATCCTTAGGAATTGAAGTATTCATTATTTTCAAACTCTAGTACAATGACCCCTTAATCTATAAGGCATATGAAGTGTACAAGGGTCATAATGGTCATGTACTACAATGTTTTTCCTCTGTGTACCGCAGTAGAAAAGGGTACTACCGCGGTAACTCATGTGTGTGCCTAAAACTCAAAAACAGGGTATGTGACGCATTACTGCAGCTACCAGAATAGGCAATATGCATTACCACGGTAACCAAAGAGGAACTCTTTATTCACATTTTACTACCGCAATTGGTTACCGTGGTAATCGTGCGACTTTTTTTTAAAACTGTACATTTGTGTGAGTTTCCTTTCGTCCTCTCATTCATAACTATTCGATACACTAATACTAGACTTAACACAAGAATTATACCAAATAAAACGTATTATACCTCGATTCCAAATGCTCCTTCTTTCGTTCCCCTCAAAAGAGTATTTCAAACACTTCCAACTAGCTGTTAAATCAAGGGTGGAACACCCCAGCCTCAGGTCTGGACTCCTCAGATTGGAGATCATCGAGTTACCATCTCCTGATGACTGGAATGTTACCTTCTCTTCAAATTCTGTTGTCTCTCAAACAAAATGAATGAGAAATTTTTCAAAATAGCGATCCCATATTTATCAACTTTTGGTTAAACATTTCCTATGAAAATACTCAAAATAATATTCGAAAAAAAATCTGATTCAACAAAGTATTCCATAAGGTTTATATTATCAAAATATGAAAACACAGTCCGATTACATTTCCATCATTAAACAACATGAAGAAAAATGGTTCTGTTCCATAATTACATCAAAAGTGGAAAATATACAACATTCCAAAATAAAATTATGGACCCTTCCTTGAGAGTTTTCGCTGCCAGAAAGTAGTTACTGTACATTAGTGGAAAGTATACAACATTCACGCCCTCGTGGCCGGTACATGTGAATCACAGTCTAAGGAACAGTAATGCTATGTAGCCAATTATTAAGGTAACGTTTTGCAGTCAGTTACCAAATCCCGAAGACTAACCAAGCGTCGAGCAAAATCTCGGGAAAGGAATGCCTAGCGGCCAATTCCTCTTATTCCTAAGACCTCACAGTCAAAGGTAAGGAATGCTATGCAGCCAATTCCTTATTATTCCCAAGACAAAGAAAATGCCATCGACACTAAGGGTCAGGAATATTTACGACGCTTTGCAGCTTATTGTACCGCTGTGTGGGATTCTTATTTAGCCATTAATCTTAGTTTAGTGAAACACAATCATTCATTCAAGCCCATGGTATTTAATCAATATGATATCAGAAATAAATTGATGAAATATCACATGAATGGTAAATCTCAATCAAAATCATACATAACGATAAATTATTCAGCACTATCAACAATTGCAAACAACCAATTTACTTTCCGTCAATATCAAACATACATATAATATAAATCTTATACTAGTAACCATCATGTCTCAAGCATGATTCCTGCATAATACTAAAGAGATAGGATATCCCTCTCACTTGGATGTTATGGGATTCCTTTCAACTTTCTTATCACAATAGATTGTCCTTAACATGCACTCGGCAGCCACTACTTGTCCAAAACCCGAGATTTTCACCTTAATGTTTCAGAAAATCTCACCACTTGTTTTTTCATAATTAACACCATTCACAAACCATTTGAAATGATTCTATATTTCAATTTTTTAAAAAAGTAAAAATAACTTCAATATCTCAATTTGTTTCACCTTTCCTCATTCATCCTCACAACAGGAAAATCTGATTTTTTTTTTTTCAAATTAAGCAAATAATAGTTGAAAGAGTAAATTAGTAGAGAAATTCATATTCTTACCTTTAATCTTCAATTTTTGACTCAACTTGCTTCAAAGTGCTTCTTCTAGCTTTCCAAAATTGTTTCCCCCTCGTTTGGAATGAAATGAAAGTGAAAATAACGAGTTTAAGTTGGTCATTCTATTTATATATCGCGCACGGACTGTGGTCGGCAAGTGAGGACCTCGGTAGGTGATCAATTTTCTCGAATTTTCCAGGTTTTTTGATTGTGGACCGTGGTCAACCCAGCATGGACTGCGGTCAGCAGTGTGACCTCACTATTCTGAGTTGTTTTCCTTCACGATTTTCGTGATCGAACCATGATGTTTCGAACCTTTTTTCCTAGTTCTCATTATTTTTGAGTTTTTAAGCCATTGAAATTATTTTATATGATTTTATTTTCATTTAATATACACATGGACATTCAAAACATTTGTTCTTTAAAATTTCCATATTTAATTAAAATTCTTAAATTAATTTTCGATGTTCACGCATTACAATGTTTTGGGTTATTACAATCTACACCCCTTTAAAGAAATTTTGCCCTCGAAACTTAAATAGAACATACCTATCCAATGTGTTCTGTCAAGAGCTCCTGGAAAACAGTTCTGGGTACTTCTGCATTTCACTCTCTAATTCCCAGGTGGCTTCCTCCAGATTATGATGCTTCCATAGAACTTTGACTAAAGAAATGCTTTTAGTTCTGAGGCTCTGCACTTTACGATCCAAGATCTGAATAGCTGGTTCTTCGTAAGTTGCATCACCTTGAAGTACGATATCTCGCCATTAAATGATATGTGAAGGATCTGGCTCGTATTTCCGAAGCATCGATACATGGAACACATTGTGGATTGCAGATAATTGATTTGGAAGATTTAGTTCATAAGCACATTCACCAATCTGTTTAAGTATCTTGAACAGACCAATGAATCTAGGGGCTAACTTACCCTTGGCTCCAAACCTTCTAATTCCCTTCAGTGGACTTATCTTTAGGAATACTCTATCTCCCGATTGGAACTCTAAGGGCTTTCTTTTTCTGTCTGCGTAACTTTTTCAATTGTTTCTGTGTAGTTACTAGCCTCTTCCGGATCTTCTTGATCTATGAGTTCATCTCTTCAATCATATCAGGTTCGGTGAGCACATGATCTTCTAGTTCTACCCAACAAGATGGTGATTGGGCCTACCATTGAACGCTTCAAATGGAGCCATTCTAATGCTCGCCGGATAACTATTATTGTAAGCGAACTCTGCTAAATGTAAGTATTTGCTCTAATTGCCCTTAAAATCTAGAGTACACGCTCTCAACATATCTTCTAACACTTGTATAACCCTTTTAGAATGTTCATCCATTTGTGGGTGAAATGTTGTGCTCATAGTGATCCTGCTCCCCAGTTCCTTTTGCAAACTCTGCTAGAAATGAGATGTAAATATGGCATCTTGGTCTGACACAATTGTCTATGGGATTCCATGTAGTCTCACTATTTCTCTAATATATAGTTCACCCAACTTACTCATTGGATCAGTAGATCGTATAGGCAATAAGTGAGCTACCTTCGTTAATCGATCTACTATCACCCAAACAGTGTTTTCACATTTCTAATTTCTCAGAAGGCCACTCACAAAGTCCATGGTAATACTATCCCACTTCCATTCTGGTATTGAAAGCGGCTGCAATAAGCCAGATGGTTTTCTGTGTTCGGCCTTCACCTGTTGGCACGTAAGACATCGAAAGACATACTTTGCGATGTCTTTCTTCATACTTTCCACCAATAAGTCTTCCTCAAATTTTGATACATTTTATGAACACCTGGATGCAATGTGTAATAGGTTAAGTGTGCTTCATCCAGTATGGTGTCTTTGATCTGTCCTGTACTCAGTACACATAGCCTGTCTCCTAGCCTCAATGCACCATTTGCATCAATTCTGAAGTCTTTATGCTTACCTTGCCTGACACCATCAATCAAATTTGCCATCCACTTATCATTCTTCTGCTCCTCTCTAATTTGCTGTATAATATCCGACTGGCTAGTTATCGCATACAGATATGCCTTGGTTTCGTCAATGGCTACACTCAGGTCATACGTACTAATTAGTTGATACATTTGTGCCCTTTCTTCATCCTTCCAGCTAAACTTTCTACTACGCGCATCTACTACTATGTTAGCCTTACCAAGATGATAATGTAGATGAAAGTCATAGTCTTTTAGGAACTCTAACCATCTTCTCTGTCATAGATTGAGTTCCTTCTGGCTATAGATATATTTGAGGCTTTTATGATCTGAGTACAGGTCAAAATTCTCTCCATAGGGATAATGCCTCCAAATCTTTAATGCGAACACGATCGCTGGAAGTTCTAGATCGTGTGTGAGATAATTCTGCTCATGTGACTTTGGTTGTCGGGAAGCATATGCCACAGGTTGTCCTTCTTGTATTAGTACCGCACCCAAACCATTCAATGATGCGTCTATATATAGGGTGTATCTTACTCCTTGTATAGGAATAATCAAGACTGGTGTAGTTGTCAATCTTCTCTTCAATTCTTGAAAAGATGCCTCACACTGATCATCCCAAATAAACTTTTCTCCTTTTCTGGTTAGTTTTGTCAGTGGACTAGCTATTTTCAAGAAATCTTTAATAAATTTGCGGTAGTACCCAACCAATCCAAGAAAACTTTTGGTCTCAGTTACTATTGTTGGCTGTTTCCAGTTAGCTACTGCTTCCACTTTTTCTGGATCCACTGATATGCCTTCTAATAACCAAGAAATTTCACTTTCTGCATCCAGAATTCACATTTGCTGAACTTGGCGTATAGTTTATTCTGTCTAAGTGTTTCCAATACCATGTGCAGGTGTCTTTCATGTTTAGCATCTAACCTAGAATAAATGATGATATCATCCATGAAGACAACAATGAGCTAATTCAGGTATTGGCTAAAAACCCTATTCATTAGATCCATAAACGTCGCTGGAGCATTTGTCAGTCTGAATGGCATCACTGTATATTCAAAATGTCCAGACCGAGTTCTAAAAGCTATTGGTATGTCTGACTCGTAGATCCTTAACTGATGGTACCCTGATCTCAAATCTATCTTTGAAAACCATGAGGCTCCCCTCAGCTGGTCAAAAAGATCATCAATTCTTGGTAAAGGGTACTTATGTTTTATTGTAACCTGGTTTAACTTCCTATAGTCTACACATAATCTCATGGACTTTTCTTTCTTTTTTACAAACAGGACTGGAGCTCCCCATGGCGGCTCACTTGGTCTAATGAAACCCTTCACCAGCAATTCATCCAATTGAGTCTTCAGCTCAACTAGTTCTACTAGTGCCATTCGATAAGGTGGAATGGCAATGGGATTTGTACCCGGATATACTTCAATCTTGAACTCTATTTGCCTGTGTGGTGGAAAGCCAGGCAATTCATCCAGAAACACATCCTCATATTCTCTTACCACTGGGATCTGCTGTATTTCTTGTGGCTTCTCTACTTCATCCTCTATCAACTGTTTGAAGTTGGCCTTCTTTTGGATAGCATATAGTAACGCTAATGTTGGACTTCTAAGCAGTTTCTTCATATCTCCTTCTATCTTCACAACTTCCTCGGATGGTAGCTTTCTAGTAACTCTTCGTCTTTGGAAATCGATCTTGGCTTGATATTGGGTCAACCAATCCATTCCCAATATCACGTTATATCCACCAAAACGAAGTACACAGAGGTCCACTACCATTCTTCGATCTCTGAAAGTGAGTTCACACCTACAATGTCTTCTTGAACTCACATTGCTCCCTACTAGAGTAGACACTTCCAATGTTGAAATCAAAGGATCTGTAACTAACTTCAATCTATCTACAACCTCTTTCGAAATGAATGACCTAGTAGCACTGAGTCAAATAATACTTGCATAGTAACCCCAAATAATAAGAATGTACCTTCTACTGTCGGGGTCGAATCTACATTGTTGCCCACTGCGTAGAGGCTGGCCTGATTTTGTTACTATGTCTGAGGCCTTTGTTGCGATCTTTCTATCTGAGATCGAGTCTAACACATTGATTGAGATATTGTGGTCATTTCTTTATTAAGACAATCTCTAGCAAAATGCCCTTCTTGATTGCAAACATAGCATGAACCTTTCTTTCAGGCTTGCTCCCATTGTTCATTGATGTTTCTATCTGATCTAGCTTGTCTTCTCTGCAATCTCTCAGAAGTCTGTACCTATCTCTGGCTCTAAGGTACTCTTCTCCTCTCTTGACTGTCAAATCTCCTGAACGATGGTCCTGGTGACTGGCTAGATCTGGTTCTCTTCTTACTCTTCCATGCCTGCTCAGCCTTGAGGTCTCTTTCTATAATCTGTGCCCTCTCTACAACCTCTCTAAAGTTCGTCAACTTTAAGGGTGCTATTATCTTCCTAATCTCCAGTTTCAACCCTTCAATAAACCTCTTTGTCTTTGTTTCTTCGTCCATTACCAGATCAGGAGCAAATCTTGCTAACTCTGTGAATTTTCGTTCATATTCTATTAAAAACATCATCTTCTGTGCTAATCTTGTAAACTTAGCGTGCATTTGTCTTTTCTTGGCTATTGAAAAATAATCATCATAGAACATGGTCTTAAACTCTTCCCATTCATAACTATTCGATAACTATTCCCCTCAGTGTGCATTTGTGCGAGTTTCCTTTCGTCCTCTCATTCATAACTATTCGATACACTAATACTAGACTTAACACAAGCATTATACCAAATAAAACGTATTATACCTCGATTTCAAATGCTCCTTCTTTCGTTCCCCTCAAAAGAGTATTTCAAACACTTTCAACTAGTTGTTAAATCAAGGGTGTAACACCCCAGCCTCAGGTCTGGACTCCTCGGATTGGAGATCATCATGTTACCATCCCCTGACGACTGGAATGTTACCTTCTCTTCAAATTCTGTTGTCTCTCAAACAAAATAAATGAGAAAATTTTCAAAATAGTGATCCCATATTTATCAACTTTTGGTTAAACATTTCCTATGAAAATACTCAAAATAATATTCAAGAAAATATCTGATTCAACAAAGTATTCCATAAGTTTTATATTATCAAAATATGAAAATATAGTGCGATTACATTTCCATCATTAAACAAAATGAAGAACAACGGTTATGTTCCGTAATTACATCAAAAGTGGAAAATATACAACATTCCAAAATAAAATTATGGACCCTTCCTTGAGAGTTTTCACTGCAAGAAAGTAGTTACTGTACATTAGACCTGTGAAAACTTGAAAAATGAAATGATTGGGTGAGCTCGAAAGCCTAGCGAGTCAATCCTATGCATCTCTAGCATTATACAAGATCAAACTCAAAACATGCACACACTTTCACACATTAGTCATTTCGTAAATTCAATTGTTTGTTGTAACCTAAACCGGAAGAGTTGATTATACTCTCAATATTCCCTAGTGATCCAGGATGGAAATTAGTACATGCAGTTTGGCCAGAAACAAGACATCAGTGATATCAATATCCAAAGATAAGTAATGCTTTGCAGCCATTAACTTATCCCCATGCACGCTCTCGCGGCTGGTACATGTGAATCACAGTCGAAAGAACAATAATGCTATGCAGTCAATTACTAAGGTAACGCTTTGCAGCCAGTTACCAAATCCCGAAGACTAACCAAGTGTCGAGCAAAATCTAGGGAAAGGAATGCCTAGCGGCCAATTCCTCTTATTCCCAAGACCTCACAGTCAAAGGTAAGGAATGCTATGCAGCCAATTCCTTATTATTCCCAAGACAATGAAAATGCCATAGACACTAAAGGTCAGGAATATTTATGACGTTTTGCAGTTTATTGTACCGGTGTGTGGGATTCTTATTTAGCCATTAATCTTAGTTTAGTGAAACACAATCATTCATTCAAGCCCATGGTATTTAATCAACATGATATTAGAAATAAATTGATGAAATATCACATGAATGGTAAATCTCAATCAAAATCATACACAACGATAAATTATTCGACACTATCAACAATTGCAAACAACCAATTTACTTTCAGTCAATATCAAACATACATATGATATAAATCCTATACTAGCAACCATCATGTCTCAAGCATGATTCCTGCATAATATTAAAGAGCAAGTATATCCCTCTCACCTGGATGTTACGGGGTTCCTTTCACCTTTCTTATCACAATAGATTGTCCTTAACATGCATTCGACAATCACTACTTGTCCAAAATCCGAGATTTTCACCTTAATGTTTTAGAAAATCTCACACCTATTTTTCATAATCAACACCATTCACAAACCATTTGAAATGATTCTATATTTCAATTTTTTTAAAAAATAAAAATAACTTCAATATCTCAATTTGTTTCACCTTTCCTCATTCATATAGACAACAGAAAAATCTGATTTTTTTTTTCAAATTAAGCAAGTAATAGTTGAAAGAGTAAATTAGTAGAGAAACTCATATTCTTACCTTTAATCTTCAATTTTCGACTCAACTTGCTTCAGAGTGCTTCTTCTAGCTTTCCAAAATCGTTTCTCCCTCGTTTGAAATGAACTGAAAGTGAAAATAACGAGTTTAAGTCGGTCATTCTATCTATATATCGCGCAGGGACTGCGGTCGGCAAGTAAGGACCTTGGTAGGTGATCAATTTTCTTGAATTTTCCAGGTTTTTCGACTGTGGACCGTGGTCAACCCAGCATGGACTGTGGTCAATAGTGCGACCTCAATATTCTGAGTTGTTTTCCTTCACGATTTTCGCGGTCAGACAGCTATCTTTCAAGCTTTTTTCCTAGTTTTCATTATTTTTCAGTTTCTAAGCCATTGAAATTATTTTATATGATTTTATTTTCATTTAATATACACATGGACATTCAAAACATATTTTCTTTTAAAATTTCCATATTTAATTGAAATTTTTAAATTAATTTTCGATGTTGACGCATTTCAATGTTTTGAGTTATTATTACAAAGGGAGCATGCATTTCCTTAGAAAACACAAGATAATGATGAAAACACATGTATACTGTGTGAAATAAATGTTTTACCTTGTATGAAATTTGTTCGTTCAATCCCAACAGTCGAACTCTTCACCAATATGTTGTTCTTTTTCATTCTTTGCTTGAAAACCTGGCAGGGAAGGGTTGAAATAGATTAGGAACACTGTAGAATACTTTCGGTAAGAAGGAGAATCGGTCTGTGGTAGCTGGGTAGGGTTTTGGGAAGAACTTGTGCGATTGTTAAATCAAATGGCTAATAATTAGGGTTTCTAAGCGCAAATCACACATATATATAATTTTGATGTATTACTACGAAAATGACTCAAATCACAGCAGAAATCACGTAATTAACATGTCGATAATTAAGAATTTCAGTGCATTACCGTGGTACGCTACCACGGTAACCATAACGTATCAATTTTCAGTTTTCTCAAGCATTACCGCGACAACTAGAACGATGCCCAATTTTTTGTGTTTTTTTGGGTTTTTTAGCATTACTGTGGTAATGAAACCCATTACCGAGGTAACCAGACCCTTGTGCTATTTTTCCCATTTTCCTAATATCTTCATGTTTTCTATTATTTTTATATTTATCCTAAGTTTCTTTCCACGTGTAATTTCATGATTGTGGAACATTTATAATTTTTCAAATTATTTATTTAATTGATTTTATATTTAAAATTCTCATATTCTATAAGTCGTTTATTTACTTTTGGAGTATTACAACAGATCACCTAACAAGTAGTAGAGCAAGTCATGAGGGTTCTACCTCAAGGATAGAACCAACCACCAGCATAGCCCCAGCCCCAAACCCATCACGACTAATTACCAAATGGTCCAATAACACTAGGTCATATTATCGCAAAAGACAAAGAACTGAGGAACTTACTGATCGAGTTCCAAAAAGTGCATCTAAGTACCTTTGAGGGCAAGGCGGACCACATAGAAGCTAATATCTGGTTTTTTGAGATGAATAAGAATCTGAATGCCTTAAAGGCATCTGGGTCCAGGTGGGTAGCCTTAGGAGTGCACCAGTTCATAAAACATGCTTATCACTAGTAGGAGATGATGATAATGAATGATCCAAAGACAGGTGTTTCAGCCTGTCATGGGAGTAATTTAATAAGTTTTTCTATGATAACTTATTCTCCATGACTACTACGAACCAGTTGCAATTAGAGTTGGTACGATTGACACAGTGGACCATGAAGGTCACTGAATATGAGAGAAAGTTTACCAAGTTGTCTAGGTTTGCTCTGGAATTGGTCCCATATGAGCTTGCCAAAGCTAACAAATTTGTAGAGAGATTGCACTTAGAGATTAAGAAGCTGATCGTGCATTTGAGGCTTACTACATTAAAGGAAACGATAATTACGGCTCAATTGATTGAGGAGAGTGTCAACTTTGAACGGTCCTTTAAGAACAAAAACAAGAGGCCACAAAGCGATCAAAAGGAAAGAAACTGAAACAAGAAGCAGAACACCTATTAGAATGATAGAAATAAGACTCGACAACAAGTACAACCTAACCATGCTAAAAACGAACAGAGGGAGTTGACGAAAAGACTAGGGCTATGCTTTTTCTACAGATAGAGGGGACATATAGCAAAGAATTGCCCTTCAAGAGCACCAGCTCAAACTCCTCAACAACGATACCCATAGTACAATCAAGGAGGAAGACAAAATGGTTGTCCTCAAGCTAGGCAACAACAACAACCCCGATAAAATAATAATTAGGGGTAGAACCAGAAGCAGGGCTGTGGACAAAACTAGGCCAGAGTTTTTGTTGCTGCAAATGTTCAAGATGAGCAAGTTCCTACAGTAGAAAGTACATTTCTATTATTTATTGTTGTTGGGAAACTTTTGTTTGATTTGGGTGTTACCAAATCTTTTATTGTTGAACAAATAGTGGATAGGCTACAACTAGTAACAAATACCTTACCCATAACATTAAATGTGTCCACACCCATAGGGACAACCATTACCTAAAAAAGAATGTATAGTTGTGACCTTAGATTTGAAAATAAGTTGATTTCAGCCAATCTTTGTGTACTTTTATTTTATGGGTATGATGTAATACTAGGGATGGACTAGATAACCCAATATTGGGCACAAATAGATTGTCCAAAGAGGAAAGTAACAATATCATTACCTTCAGGAGATGCCTTTAGGATCAAAGGTGATATGCAAAGATTACCTAGAATCTTTATGATAACAATGTTGAACTGCATTAGGCTAGAAGAGAATTTTAAGAAATTCTTAAAAGAGAACACTAAAGAACAAAAAGAAATCAGAACTTAGAGGTAGTTCAAGATTATGAGGATATATTTCTAGATGAATCACCAAGACTACCACCGAATAGAGAAGTAGAATTCAAGATTGAAGTTTACCTTGAAACCGATCCCATAGCCATTCTTCTCTACCGAACGACACTAGTAGAGCTAATTGAGTTAAAAACTCAACTGGACGAGTTTTGAGATAAAGGATTCATCAGACCAAGTGAATCACCATGGGAGCTCTGGTGTTGTTCATTAAGAAGAAAGATGGATTCATGAGGTTGTGTGTCGACTATAGAAAGCTAAATTAGGCAACACAAGAATAAGTATCCCTTGCCACGAATAGATGACCAATTAGATCAATTGAGGGGAGCAACTCATTTTTCAAATATTAATCTTAGGTCCGGATATCATCAGCTGAGAATTTGAGAGTTAAACATACATAAGACGACATTTAGGACATGGTATGGGCACTTCGAATTTGGCTTAACCAATGCACTAGCAGCATTGATGGATCTGATGAACCAACTGTTCAGGCAATACCTTGATCAATTTGTAGCTGTATTTGTGGATGACACCCTAATTTACTACAAGTTGGAAACTAAACAAGTAGAACACTTAAGGATTGTATTGGAGACACTTAGGAGAAATTGACTATATGTCAAGTTCAGTAAGTGCGAGTTCTAGATGAAAACGGTTAAATTCTTGGCCATATAGTCTCAACTAAAGGCATTTTGGTAGACCTTGATAAGGTGGAGGCTATCACAGATTGGAAACAACCTACGACGGTGACAGAGATAAGAAGCTTCTTAGGCTTAGTTGGATACTACAGACGATTCATCTAAGACTTCTCATGTTAGCCGAACCCACCATCAAGTTAATTAAAAAAGGGGTCAAATTCAGTTGGGATGAGAAATGTGAGCAATCATTCCAAGAGTTGAAGAAGAGATTGACTTAAGCCCCCATGTTAGTCACTCCTACCCATGGTATTGGATATGTTCTATAAACAAATCCTCACAGAATAGATTAGGTGTAGTGTTGATGCAAGAAAGAAAAGTTGTTGCATATGCCTCATGATAATTGAAAATCTATGAACAAAATTATCCAACACATGACCAAAATTAGCAGCTATTATATTTGCCCTGAAGATTTGGAAACACTACCTTTATGGTGAAAGGTTTGATTAGTTTTTAGATCACAAGAGTCTAAATTACATCAACACCCAGAAGGAGTAAAATCTCAGGCAGCGAAGATGGATGTAATTCCTTAAAGATTACGATTTTTAATGGCATTAACATCCAGGGAAGGTCAATGTAGTAGTGGCATTAAATAGGAAATTTAACAGACAAGATGAGGAAGAAGGTCAAATATACCAAATAGCTGAGAATTATAACTTGGGTGTGACTTCAAATGAGAAGCAAACATATCTTTACAATATGACTTGGCAACCACATCTTTTGCATCAAATCAAAGATGAGCAGAGGGAAGATAAATAGATCACAAATCTGATTGAAATAGTTGAACATGACAAGCATACAAATTTCAGGATGGAGGCTGAGAATATATCAAGACTTGAGGATAGAATTTGTATACTGGAGAGTGCACAAAGTAGAAAGATCATACTGGATGAAGCCCGTCAAACGAAATATACTATGCATCCAGGTGGCAATAAGATGTATCAGAATTTCTGGAAGATGTATTGGTGGTGAGGAATGAAAAGAGATATAGATAAGTATGTTTCTAAGAGGTTATTTGGTAGGGGGATTAGGATATGATAGGATAGTTTTTTAATCCTAATCCATGTTTGGGAATACATAGGATTGGATAAAAATAATTTGGGTCCACATAATTATCCAATGATGGTGGGATAACTCAATCCCACCAAAAATGGTAGGATTGAGCTATCCCACCCAAAAAAATATATTTTTTTTTACTTTTTTTTTTACATTTCTTATATCCAATCCAATCCTATCTCATCCTATCCTATTAAAATAATCCTATCTTATCCTATGCACCAAATAGACCCTATGTCTCTAACTTGGCGACAGGTGAAGGCAGAGCATAGAAAGTCCACTAGATTGTTACAACCACTCTCAATCCCAGAATGGAAGTGGGACAATATTATCATGGACTCTGTTAGCGGGTTACCTAGGAATCTAAAAGGAGAAGATATTGTATAGGTAATTGTGGATCGTTTCACTA
Organism: Tinospora cordifolia; assembly: GCA_030144865.1. NCBI lineage: Eukaryota > Viridiplantae > Streptophyta > Magnoliopsida > Ranunculales > Menispermaceae > Tinospora > Tinospora cordifolia. Next base: position 3,767 of record JAJIYU010007712.1, on the reverse strand, counting down.
AGGTGACACATTTCTTACCCATTAGATCCACATATCAAGTCAATAAGTTAGGAAAACTTTATGTGAAGGAAATAGTGAGACTTTATGGTGTGCCTAAAACTATAGTGTTAAATAGAGACTCTCAATTCACATCAAAGTTCTGGCAGAGTTTATAAAAGGAGTTAGGCACCAAACTAACTATGAGCATAACTTTCTATCCTCAGACAGATGAGTAGTTTGAGAGGGTTATACAAATACTGTAAGATATGTTGAGAGCTTGCGTCCTTTATTTCAAGGAAAATTGGAGCAAATATCTACATTTGGCAGAATTTGCCTATAACAACAATTATCATGCAAGTATAAAGATGGTTTCTTATGAAGCTATTCACGGAAGACCCTGTAGATCACCATCCTGTTGGGCCAACTTCGAAGACTATGTGCTTACAGGGCCAGACCTTGTAGAGGAGATAGAATAATTAGGTAAGATGGATCCAGAAGAGATTGGTTACAACACAAAGTAAGCATAAGAGTTACGCAAATAAGAGGAAAAGATCTTTGAAATTTCAGACGAGTGATACAATGTTTCTAAGGATTAGCCCTTAGAAAGGAATCAAGCAGTTTGGGCAAAAGGAAAAGTTATCACTCAGATTTATTGATCCATTCGAGATACTTAGAAGGATTGGTGGATTCACCTACAAGTTAGGCCTACCAAACGAAATATCCTATGTTCACAATGTGTTCCATATGTCGATGCTGAGAAGACATGAACCAAATCCCTCTCACATAATTCATTGGGAGGAAATCAATATCCAAAATGATGCCATATATGAAGAAGCAGCAATCAAAATCCTAGCTCGTAGGGTACAAAGCTTGAAAACAAAAGACATTCCCTGTCATGACCCCTTGTTAGATGATGTCACAACTAACACAGAATTCTCAAACATGTCAAAACATTGACATGTCAAAAAACCTTGTAAGCCGTCCCAACCAAATTACCAATTTCTTAAAAAATTTGACAGAGTGTCCTCTAAAAATATAACATATCACTAAATTCAAAACCACTTGATAATCACAATCGATATAAAAAACTATATATTTCTTTATCAAATTAACCATATATCCACAAAATCCATAATTTGTTCCGACATTACATCCAGATAATAACAAGTTTATATACATCTCCAAATCTAATAATCTGGCTAATTATCACAATTACAACATATTATAACCTTCAAAAGAAACTAGAAATGATATCACATCTTCCTTTTCCCTTTCCTGTCAAAACTTGGAGAAAATGATTGAAAGTAGAGTGAGCAAACAACAAGCTCAGTGAATAATCTGACTTATGGTGTTATATAGCCATCATCTGTATAAAACATGCAAGGCAAAACCAATTTCAATCACTTGCAAATGAAATAAAAATAACATACATGCATAATGTAATGTGTAAACATGTATTCATTTTTCACAATCTGCAGTCTTTTTAAAACATGAACCATCTCCCTCTTTCCAGATAACGGAGCGAATCTGCTGTTCACCGCTAAAATGAAGAGTGCATCAACCTCTAGTTATCCAATTATCTATCCATTGCTATCTCATTTATCCTATGTCTGGAATGTATCAACCAAAATTATCACAATGGTTATTCCTATGAGTCTGTTCCGAGAGACTATGACTAATAGAAATGTTGTCATATCAATAACCTACTTAGGTATGTAATTGACATGCTACAATGCATCAAAACCATTTCATGAAATTCAAATAAGCATAAAATGCAATATATCTTTCTATTTAAATAAAATCAGACATTTTAATATAATATCAATGTCAAACATAACACCATAAGTAAAGATTACTCACCAAAATTAATGTTCAACTAGTTCTTAATAGTCAATAACAATTTATCACCACAACACCAATAAAATTCTATCATCACAAATTATTTTATATGCATTAAATCAAATTCAACTCATTTAAATTTATTTTATAAATCATTCCCAACGTATTTATAGCTTATATTTAACCCAATGTATGCATTTGGTCTCCTATATTGGTGCATAATAACGTAGATATGCTCAATAATCTTTAAGATTATTTTTATGCTCATATAATATATTTTTATAGTAGAAAATATTAAAAATAGGCTTTCTAATTATATTTTTATTAATTTTTTTTTCAAATTTTGATAAATAGCTCAATTGGTCAATCATTCACCAAAAATTCAATTGATATCCAGAATTTACGAACTTGATGTCGATGGGTACGAATTTTCATTATCTACATTCTTATGGGTTTCAATCAAAGTTTTATTGGGGTTTAACATATCGAAAAGCCATCCAAAGGTTATCCAACTTTGGATATTTATTTTGGTGTCTACAGGACAAACGAATGACAACTAACCGCATATTTGGGATCAGTGTATCACCACGAGTATATTGATATGATTTTTACTGAGTTTTCCTTACGGTTGGGGAATACCCCATTTTTGGGTTATAAAACACCCCTTACAGTAAAAGTTTGTAACACCCCGTAATGTGCAGTCGTGCCACGTCGTAATCGAATAATAGTAGAGAAGTTAATCGCTCGATCGCGCTCGCGCTCTCGCGAAGGCGCGAATGATACGAAAATGAGACCTAGTGTTGGATTGAAAAGTAATAATACTAATAATAGCATGATAAAACAATAAATTGTGTTTTATAGATATGTATAATAATTAAAATAATTAATGTTTATTATGACTAGAAAAAAATAATAATAAATAAATAAATAAAATAAGCATTTTAGAAATTATTTGATGTATGTCAAAGAAATAAAAATAATATGAATATGAATATAATAAGATAAAATAAATTTATCTCCACTATTAACTAAGATTGAAAAAAATATATATATAATAATGAAAAGTGAGTGTTGAAATATATTGATGTTAGGAAAAATAAATAAATAAATTAATAGATAAAAATATAAATTTTATATAGGATGGAAAGATTAAAATGAATAAGGAGATTACGTTATTAATAGGAATAGCTTATAAGTATATAATATGATTTAATATACCTAGGAATTAAGTATATATTAAGTGATAAATAAATTGGTTTTATGTATAATGAAATGATTAAACTTGAGCAAACGAATGAGAGAAGCAAGATGGCGTACTGGAGACCCCGGAATAAGGCGGTGAAGTTGGTGCGGGAATGATCGAGGACGTTCGGATTTGGCGGTGGCCGGCTAATGAAGAATATAAATGGAGAGGACCGAAATTCTGGGCTGGAAAAACAAGGAACAAGGAAATTAAGGAAAGAAGAAGCAGCGGACTGCTGCAACTGTAATGGCGGTAGCTGCTGCGTGCCGAACAGAGCAGATTGAAGTGGAACGGTGAAGAACAGAGAAATGGCTTGGAAACTTGGCTGCTGTCAGTGGCAGCATGTTGCTGCTTCTCATACGCTGGCCGAATTAAATGAAGAACAGAGCACGGTTGCTCTGTTAATGCTACTGCTGCTACTTGAAGTTGTTGTGTAGAACCGTGATGGGGAACGAGAACAAGAGGAGCAGCAGCCAAGGGAAAAGGAGAACGCTCTGGATTTCTGGTTTGAATCACGAACAACGAGCAGTTGGTGCAGTCCGTGAGTGAAGAAGATGCAGCCGCTGTGTTGGGGGTTGTTTGAACAGAGGTAGAAAAAAAAACAGAGGGTTGCTGCTGCGGGAAAGTGAGAGGAAGAGAAGAAGAAGATGGTCCGTGCGTGCTGCTGCTGTCACCATGGACCGAAGATAGAAGGAGAGGAAGAACG
>JAJIYU010007711.1:0-18848 GCA_030144865.1 Tinospora cordifolia | reverse complement strand
CTCCTATAATTGTCTTGTTTTATGGAAAGTTGTATTCTTGAAATTACTCTAAGACATGAGATATTGAAAAGTAGAATGTCAAGTGTGTGTCACTTGTAAAGTAACACCGGCTTAACCCGCCAATTGGTTAAGTCCACTGTCAAAATAACGGTGGTTAGGTCCAACACTCAAAGAACGTATATGTGGGGGTTGGGGTGTTACATTTATATAGGTTTCAAAGGAAGAAAATTAGAAAGTTTTGATTTTTTCTTTAAATAAAACACCATAATTCTCCTTAATTTTGTACATTCTAATTTTTAGAGCAAAATGAGTATTTTTCAGATTTTTTTTCCAATTTTCGAAATAATTTTCGGATTTCGAAACCTATTTTTCGTGATTTTTAGCTAATTTTTCAGTAACTTTTGCAACTTTTCTCGTATTATATATTTCGACTTTATTTCGGTTCTTAGGATTTTTCTCGAGACACTCATACGAGTTTGATTGGAGGGCTGCTATCGGTGCGCGCTGGAATGTACGTGCATGTTCGCGATGCTCGATCTGCGGCTTTGATCGTGGCCGTCCGATCTTCCTCGACCGTTTCCGTTAATTGGATCTTCGTTATTCAGTGCATTGGTGCGAATCATCCTGCGATCGTTGGATCATGAAATCAGATCTAGATCTACGGTTTGCAGCCATTGAATGTGTTTTAAGTTTTTTTTTTATTTTTCAGTCAAATTTCTTGCTTTCTTTTTGGATTTTTGCCAAATCTCGATCCCAATTGACTTTCTAATCTTGTTTTCATCAAAAATTGCACATATCCTTGTATTTTTGGCTATGATATCCCATAATATACATTATATTCATATATTTTCTTCCAAAAAATACCTTTAATTTATTTTATTCCTTATTTGGCTAAACTGGGACTTACCAAATTTTTCATTTGTTAATTCTGTATAATTTTGTAAATAAAAATTCAAATTTCATATGAATTTTTTCTTGATGTTACAACCTACCCTCCTTAGAAAAAATGTCATCCTCAAAATTTATACATATTTAGGTATTCTTTGTGAATAGATGCGGGTACTTGATCTTCATCTCGCTTTCGAGTTCCCACGTGGCTTCTTCTACCACATGATGTTTCAACAGCACCTTTACTAATGGGATATCCTTTGTTCTTAGATTTTGTACCTTGTGGTCAAGGATTCTGATCGTTGTTTCTTCGTAGGTAGCATCATCTTGAATATTCACTTCCTCCCAGTGAATGATGTGAGAGGGGTCAGGTTCGTATTTCCTCAACATGGATACATAAAATACGTTATGTGCTGAAGTCATCCGGTTTGGTAGGTCTAACTCATAAGCACATTCCCCGATTCTTTTAAGTATTTCAAAGGGTGCGACAAACCTTGGAGATAACTTCCCTTTGAATACAAACCTTTTGATACCCTTCTGAGGACTGATCCTCAGAAATATTTTGTCCCCAACTTGGAACTCTAATGGTCTTCTCCTTTTGTCAACGTAGCTCTTTTGATGGCTTTGCATAGTAGTCAGTCTCTTTTGTATTAACTTGACTTGGTTGCTCGTTTCTTCCACCATGTCTGGCCCAGTTGATACTTGATCTTCAAGTTTAGCCCAACATGTAGGTGATTTGTAGGGTCTTCCATAAAGAGCCTCGAATGGAGTCATTTTTATGCTTGCCTAATAACTGTTGTTATAGGCAAACTCTGCAAAGTGTAAGTACTTGCTCCAATTCCCCTTGAAGTCTAAAGTGCAAGACCTCAACATATCTTCCAAAATCTGGGTAACTCTCTTAGACTGACCATCCGTCTGAGGGTGAAAGGTTGTATTCATCGTAAGCTTAGTACCCATCTCCTTCTGGAAACTCTACTAGGACTGTGAAGTAAAGCGAGCGTCTCTATCAAACACGATAGTCTTGGGTACACCATGAAGTCTGACGATTTCTTTTACATAAATTTCTCCTAGCTTCCTGACTTGGTCTATGGATCTAATTTGTAAGAAGTAAGCCACTTTGGTGAGACGATCCACTATCACCCTAACAATGTCTTCTCCTTTTTGGTTTTTGGGTAAACCACTAACGAAGTCCATGGCAATGTTATCTCACTTCCATTTAGGGATTGGGAGTGGTTGTAACATTCCAAAGGGTTTCTGGTGTTCTGCTTTCACTTGTTGGCATGTTAAGCACTTAGAGACGTATTTGACTATTTCCCTTTTCATTCCTCTCCACTAGTAGGTTTTCCTGAGGTTCTGGTACATCTTATCCCCACCAAGGTGTATGGTGTACTTAGTTTAATGAGCTTCATCAAGTATGACTTGCTTGTTCTATCCTTGCTAAGGTACACAAATCTTTTCCCCGAGCCTTAAGATATTTTCAGCATCCATCTTGAAGTTAGTATACTTTTCATGCGTGACTCCTTCAATTAGTTGAGCAAGCCACTTGTCTTGCTTCTGTTCATCCTTGACCTGATGTAATAGGTCTGGTTGGCAAGACATATTGTAAAGATAGGCTTCATTTTCTTTAAGGTTTACATCCAACCTAAAATCTTCAATCAATTGGTACATCTAGCCTTTTTCTTCCTCTTGTTTGTTGAACTTCCTACTCAAAGCATCAGCTACTACATTGGCTTCCTTTGGATGGTAGTGTAGTTGAAAACCATAGTCTTTCAAGAACTTCATCCATCTCCGTTGCCTGAGGTTCAACTCCTTTTGGGTGTAGATGTACTTCAAGCTCTTGTGATATGAAAATAGCTCAAATTTCTCACCATAAAGGTACTATCTCCAAATCTTCAATGCAACCACAATAGCCACTAGCTTTAGATCGTGAGTAAGGTAATTTCTCTCATAGACCTTTAGTTATCTTGAGGCAAAAGCGATGGCTTGCTTTCTTGCATTAAGATTGCGGCCAATCCACTCAGTAAGGCATCAGTATATAGTGTGTAAGTAACACCAAGAGTTGGGGTGACTAAAACAGGAGTCGTAGTCAAGCTTGTCTTCAGTTTTTAGAATGACTGTTCACATTTCTCATCCCACTAGAACTTAACTCCTTTTCTAGTCAACTTAGTCATAGGTTCTACCAACTTGGAAAAGTCCTTAATGAACATTCTGTACTAGCCTGCCAAGCCCAAGAAACTCCTAATTTCTATTACTATCTTGGGTTGCTTCCAATTCATAATAGCTTCCACTTTCTCTGGATCTACAAAGATGCCTTTTGCTGATACAACGTGGCTTAGGAACTTGATAATTTCCGTCCAAAACTCGCACTTACTAAATTTAGCATATAGCTAATTTCTTCTGAGAGTTTCTAGTGCAATCCTCAAGTGTTCTAGGTGATCAGATTCTAACTTAGTGTAGATTAGGATATCATCCACGAATACCACTACAAACTAGTCAAGGTATTGTCTGAACACTCGGTTCATCAAATCCATGAAGGTTGTCAGGGCATTGGTCAAACCAAAGGGTATCACGGTGAACTCAAAGTGTCCATATCGTTTTTTGAAGGTCGTCTTGTGGATGTCAGACTCTCGAATCCTCAAATGATGGTATCCTGACCTAAGATCAATTTTCGAGAAATGAGTGGCTCTTCGTAATTGATCAAATAGGTCGTCAATCCTTGGTAAAGAATATTTATTCTTTATAGTAGCTTTTATTCAACTTTCGATAATCGACACACAATCGCAAGGAAGCATCCTTCTTTTTCATGAATAGTACTAGGGCTCCCCAGGGTCATTCACTCGGCCTGATGAAACCTTTCTCCCTAAGCTCATCCAATTGAGTTTTCAGGTCAATTGCAAACATTCTAGCCTGGTTCTGACTACGGCCCTAGTTTTGCCCTTGATTGGCATTATGATTCTATTTGGCTTGAGGTCGCCCATTCTTACTTCCCCCCTCAGTATTATGTTGTTGCTATTGGGAAGCCTGAGCTGGTGTAGTTGGGCAATTTTTTGCCAAATGACCCTTCTGTTTGCATACAAAACATAATCCCATCCTCTTAGCTTCTTGCCTTGACTCATCCTTGTTCTGCCCTTGTTTCTGTGGAGCCTTACTACTTTTGCTTTTCTTCTGGGTCCCTTGTTGGTCCTTTCCATTTTCATTCCGCTTATTCTTTCCTCTCAACCATTGTTCCAGGTTGAGCCCTTGTTCTAAAATTAGGGCCCATTCAACAACTTCCTTATAAGTTCGAAGGCCAAATGCTATGATGACCTTTCAGATCTCGATCTTGAGACCTTGTACAAATCTGTTGGCCTTCATTCTTTCTTCCTGGTTCAGTTCTTCAAAAATTTGGCTAGCTCAGTAAATTTCCTCTTGTATTCAATTATTGTGAGATCCCTCTGGTTGAGTCTCACAAAGTCTTCTTGCAACTTTATGAGAGTTGCCTCCGAAAAAAATTTCTCATAAAATTTTTCTCTGAATTCTCCCTAGCTCATGGTCGCAACGTTAGTGTTGGGATCCATCTGCATCTTCCTCCACCATCCATGGGCTGGTCCCTTGAAATGTTGTGTGGCTAGTGCTACTCGTCTTGAATCCGTCACCTTCAGCACATTTTGTAAGTCCTCCATCTCCTGGTACCAGTGATCAGCAGAGATGCAGTTAGTAGTTCCATCAAATGAGGGAGGGTAAAGTTTTTGCAAATCTAGCAGCATCTTCTTCTATCTTTCATCTTCCAGGTCCTCTAGATTCTTTTGACGTTCCTAAGGTACTAGTGTTGGGACTTGGACTGGAATAGGTTCAGGTGCTTGAGGCTGAGGAGCCACCTAAGGGATTATCTATGGAAGTGTCCTTCTCAGTTGATCTAGTATTCTCTGTGACATTTCATTCATCATGGCTTCTATCCATGCCTCCATCCCAACAGGCGGTTCTTGCTCTTATTGTTCAGTCTCCTAAGAGGTGGTGGATCTTATTACGTACCTCCTAGCTTCAGCCATTTACTTGTAAAATTGAGCAAAGTGTCAGTATATGTCAAATATTCATGCTATCATGGCTCTAGATTCAATTTCTAGGTTCTCGATTTGTTCAATGGCCTAAAGTCTTTCTTCTAGGTTCTTTTCATTCATGGGTATATGATTTGGTCTCAAAGCAAATAAACATTACAGCATGCATATCATACAATCATACAATCAAGCTAGCACAACAAGGTTCCAAGCTTCCACCTAAGCTTTCAGGTTCAAGTGTCTCATACCACTCTACCCCTTCCACTTAGGTTTTCACTCAGAACAGAGCCGCACCCAAACAATTTCACAAATTGCTCGATAACTAAGGTTCCCAAGCCGAGTATACTCAATCGTCCCGTACCAGCGAGCATAGAGAAACCCGTTCTGCCAGAGTTACCGATCATTCACCACACATAGTCCATCATTCGCTTAGTCCAGGCTTCCTTCATAACCCCAAATTCCTATGCATCCGATACTACATAGAAACCGAAAATTATAGAAGCTTCCCAATCTCATGTATTGATCAAACAATTTTCTATTTTCATACAAGTTTCAATTTCTAGCCTATGTCCTAGAGTTTCATGCTTTTAATCCACTATGCCACCCATGGCTACACCCGTTTCTACCTAAGGTCTTTTCTCTAGACCTATGGTTCGGTTCTAGTTGACTTACAACCTTTGTCTGGCCAAGATACACCTTTGGCATCTTTTTCGACTTCTATTCAATTTCTTGCCCTAATTTTTCACCTTCTAATTTTCTTTTATCGAAAATAAGAGTGTTCTTCAACTCTGACTACTCATATAAGTTGGTGGAACAACCTCCAAATCGGGCGGCGAGACCGAAGTCTGCTTAGCAACTGCGCTTTCTAGGGTGGGATAACCCACCTTCCTTTCAATGTTTAACTTTACTCAGGACAAGGCTTGCCCATTATTAGCTCAACTTGTAATCTTTGTATCCAAACAAAACATTTTCAAAACATGTATTTCCCTTTTTGAAAATATTTTCTAAAACATTCATCAATTTCAAAAATAGAAGATAGGGCATTCTAAATTCAATTCAATTCAATATGAAGCCCTAATTTGGGTTTTTGATTCTTGTCAAGCAACTAATGTTTGACTTTCTATCTCTAGCCTAATCAACACATGTTTAGGCTTGATTTTCTATCTTAAGCCCAAGGCACTTAAAGCCTCGGCTTTGATACCACCTTTGTATTAGAAGAGACTTTCTGTTATTGGCTCAACAACTAATGCCTAAGCTCTGATACCACCTTTGCTATCAGAGGAAACCTTCTATTCTTGGCCCAGCAACTAATGCCTAAGCTCTAATACCACCTTCGATATCAGAGGAAACTTTCTGTTCTTAGCCCAAAGACTGATGCCTAGGCTCTGATACCACCTTTGGTATCAGAGGGAACTTTCTATTCTTGGCCCAACAACTAATGCCTAAGCTCTGATACCACCTTTGGTATCAGAGGAAACTTTCTGTTCTTACCCCAGAAACTAATGTCTAGGCTCTGATACCACCTTTGGTATCAGAGGAAACTTTATGTTCTTAGCACAACAACTAATGCCTAAGCTTTAATACCACCTTCGTAACACCCCAACCCCCATATCTTTTAAGCAGTGTACATTGCCACCATTATCTTGACAGTGGACTTAACAAAATTTAAATAAGAACAAAAGGGTGTTCTAGAAATCACTTCCACCTTGTTACGCTTTCTTCCGAAATTTCGGCAGCAATTTCCCCCATGTACTAGTACTAATAACAATAGCCCAACTTAATTCCCCAATTCGAGAGAAGAACTTCTCACACACACAAGAAGGGAACATGGGAAGAGGTGCCAAGAAGAAGGCTTAGAAAATAAGAGACAATTTCAACTTTTATCATTTGAATGAAGAAATTAAGAGCCTAGGGGGGTTTATGCAGGTTTTTCAAAAGGAGAAAATTAGAAAGTTTTGAGTTTTCCTTTGAATAAAACACCCTAATTCTCTTCAATTTCGTACTTTCTAATTTTTAGAGCAAAATGAGTATTTTTTGGATTTTTTTTCATATTTTAGAAATAATTTTCAGATTTAGAAACCTATTTTTCATGATTTTTAGCTAATTTTTCGATAATTTTTGCAATTTTTCTCGTATTATATATTTTGGTTTTATTTCGGTTCCTAGGAGAAAATTAGAAAGTTTTGAGTTTTCCTTTGAATAAAACACCCTAATTCTCTTCAATTTCGTACTTTCTAATTTTTAGAGCAAAATGAGTATTTTTTGGATTTTTTTTCAAATTTTAGAAATAATTTTCGGATTTAGAAACCTATTTTTCATGATTTTTAGCTAATTTTTCGGTAATTTTTGCAATTTTTCTCGTATTATATATTTTGGTTTTATTTCGGTTCCTAGGATTTTCCTGGAAACACGCATACGTGTTTGATCGGAGGGCTGCGATCAGCGCGCGCTAGAGCGTACGTGCGTGTTCATGATGCTCGATCTACGGCTTTGATCGTGGTCGTCTGATCTTCCTCGACCGTTTTCGTTCATTGGATCCTCATTATTCAGTGCGCTCGTGCATTGGTGTAGATCATTCTGCGGCCATCGGATCGTGAGATCAGATCTAGATCTACGGTTTGCAGCTGTTGGATGTGTTTTAAGTTTATTTTTTTTATTTTTAGCTGAATTTCTTACTTTCTTTTCGGATTTTTGTCAAATCTCAATCCCAATTGACTTTCTAATCTTGTTTTCATCAAAATTGCACATATCCTTGTATTTTTGGCTATGATATCCCATAATATATATTATATTCATATATATTCTTCCAAAAAATCTCTTAAATTGATTTTATTCCTTATTTGGCTAAATTGGGACTTACCAAATTTTTCATTCATCAATTCCGTATAACTTTCTAAATAAAAATTTAAATTTCGTATGAATTTTTTTTTGAGATGTTATAGTTTGGTCTTAGATGAAATGACCATTTTCCCCTCTAATGGCAAAATTACTGTTTTACCCTCGATTTGTCTAAATAATTTTTCGCACTTAAAATAATTCACTATTTCACATAATGTTGGTTCTACAATTCATTTTTTATGTGAATTAACCATTTTACCCTTGGAGTATTTAATGTACTTAGTATTCCTTGGACTCATTTATGATCTTATATATTCTTATTCAAAAATTTATCAGGGTATTGCAAAAGATCACATGGTAACACTCATCCATATGATAATCTTAGGTCAAAATTGCTTATTGATAATCAACTCAATGAGCCGTGATTTTCATCAAATGGTTTTCCATCTTCTCCAAGAAAACTAGCATGCCCCATTGAGTATCTAAGCTCCACAATACACCTATGAAGAGCCACCATTACCCTCTCCACCATGCCTTAAAAGCCTACACATTCTCCTTTTGTCTACAAATAAGATGAAGGTGAATTGAGCTTACTTTTGGCAAAAGTCCCTGAGTAAAGAGTGTGTGTCATTAGGGAATTCGTGAGCACCATTTGAAGCCGCTTGTAAGTATTTTTAACACTTTTTTTTATCTTTATTTCATTATACTCATGAAATCATACGCTAAATACACACTTTCTCATGAGTATTAAATATGTTTCTCACCCACTTATATTAAATCCATAGGAAACCAATACTAAATAACGCACCCACTTAGATTAAATCCATATGAAACCAAGACTAAATAACACACGATAGTAAACACTAGTGGGAAATGGCCATTTTCATGAGCACAATGCCCAAAGAATGAGCCAAAACTATGAAGGATAAATTGAAAACGGACTTCTCAAAGATAGCGGTTGCTCACCCAAAATTAGAAGTTTGCGTTCATGAAACCAACCAATCTTTGGACTCATTTTCAAACCTAGCCCTAACCACATCAGACCTTGGGCCTAACACAATTAAAATTTACATAGAACCACCTTCAAAATGCCTCAAGAATGTAGAAAACAATGACCCAAAGAACGAGAACCAAACACACTAAGTTGAGGCATATGCTAGGTAACACAATTGTTGTCATGTGAAACTCGAGTGAAGAAAATGTGTCATTATGACTATTAAACCCGAGAAATCTTGGAAAGAAAACATGGTATAGTGATAGAACTCAAAAAAACGAACAACCCAGTTGATCCATAAATGTGACATTATGACCATTCTTCCACCAACGTCTTCCTTTTTTAATTTAATTTTCTTTTTTTTTCTATTTCTCCTCTTTTTCTCTTCTCTCTTCTTAACGTCTCCTATCTAATATTTTACGTTTCTTTTTTTTCTCATCTTCTTTCTTACTTCTCATTTTATCGCTTCTGGCAACACGCTTCTTCTTATTCTCCCATTTGCAACTATACCCCTTCTTTTTTTCTTTTCTTTCTATTCTTTTGTTTTTTCTCTACTTATTATCCCTATCATGTTTTTTTTCTTTTTCTCTTCTTCTTTTCTTTTCTTCTTTCCCCTCTTCTTCTCCCTTTTAGTTGCAACACCTATCCCCTTCTTTCTCTCTCTGTCCCCCTCTTGGTTCCTAGTTTTTAAAACTATTATTATTTAAAAAATAAAAAATAAAAAGTAAACTTGATCAACCCAATCAACCAAAATTTAGGTTAGTCAAGTTGCGCCCCCCCCCCCCTCCCTCTGAAATTGAGTTAGTCAAGTGGCATTGGGTCTAGCTTGTTGCCACCCAACTTGGTCTAGTTGGGTGGGTCTTAGGGATGAAACTCAACTTGACCTGACCTATGCATACCCTTAGCTACAATTGGTAGTACATTGATGCAATCATTTTAATATGATATTTTGACATATAAATTAGGTTTTTGACATGTAATATGGGCTATTTTTGATACATTTGAACGTGAATTTTAAGTGGGTTTGATGATAACTATAAAGTACTTTAACTATGACAATTGGAAGCTAAATTGTGTATTATAAGGTTGCTGCACCTTTTAAGCTAGTTTCATTTTCTTACTTGAATTTGGATTGGCTAAATTATTTCTTTACATTCAGCTCTGTGTGTGGTATTATATTTTATGAAATATTAGAAATCTTATCTGGTTATGTAATGCATGTTTTAAATGATGCGTGAAAACTTGAACATGATCATATAAATGGTTGGGTATGGTCCCTGAGCTAATGTTTGAGAGATTCCATGTGCAAGATGTACACCTAGGATAAGATTCTATAGCTTGGGTAGCTAGGATTGACCTAAGGATATAATTGTAGAGAATGAAAGGTGTGTGCAGTATTACACAACTAATGAACAAAACAAGAAAACAAGAAAGAGACACAAAGATTTAACGTGGTGAAACCCTCAATATGAGGAAAACATCCACAAACAAGATGCAAAAAAATTACTATGAGGAACAAATTACAACCCTTTTTATACACTGAAGTAGATAACAAAGAGACTATTTCTCTCTCTCTCTCACTCTCACTCTCTCTCTCTCTCTCTCTCTCTCTCTCTCTTAAACTAGAAGAGAACTAAGAAGAAGATGAGATAGTTTGAGGGGAAGAGAAGGGTGGTATTTAAAGGCACTATTAGCTAACTTGTACGCATGCCTTGTTACACCAGCCCATACCTTGTTAATCACTTTCCACTGACCATGGTTGTCACTATTCTTTTCAACCATCTTTTCATAATTCTTACAAGCAACTATCAAATCACAACGTTTTACCTTTTTTCTTTTTTTTTTCAATTCTCTCACTTAAAACATTGTGAAAATATTCAAATTCTTTTTCCTCTTGTCGATTCTTATTGTTTATGTACTAGCCAAGCCAAATGAGAATCTACACCATTCGAACTTGTAAGTATTGATTGGTTTCGTTAAGACATCCACTAGGTTCTCCTTCGTGTGAAATTTCTACATATCCACACTTCCCATCTTCTACTTCTCGGACAAAATGGTATGAAACCCCTATGTGTTTCGTTTTGGAATGAAATGTCATATTCCTTACAATGTGCAAGGCACTCTGACTATCACAATCCAAGATAATCCTTTCTTGCTTGTGCCCGAGCTCCTCCAAAAGCCTTTTAATCCAAATTGCCTCCTTGCATGATTGACTTGTCACCATATATTTTACTTCTGCTATAGACAAAGGCACAACTATTTGCAGTTTGAAATCCAGCTTATTGCTCCTTCTGCAAGTGTGGACACATAACTTATAGTAGATTTTTTTTTTATCAGGATCACATGAAAAATCAGAATCAACATATCCTCTAACAAGAAGTTTTAATCTTCCATAACATAATACAACATCCAAGGTCCCCTTGATGTATCTTAGGACTATTTAACTATGTTCCAATGCTCTCTACCAAGATTTGTCATGAATCAACTAACCATTCCCACTACTTGTGCAATGTCCAGTCTTGTGCATATAATTGTGAACATTAGGCTTTCCACTGCTTATGCATACGGTACTCAAGACATTTCCATCCTCTCTACTTCATTTCTAGGAGACATACTAGAGGATAATTTAAATTAACAAGAAGTGGAGTCAAGATTGGCTTGCAATCTTGCATGTTGATGCACAACAAGATCTTTTGGAGATAATTTTTTTAAGAAAGACAAATTTTCTTGCCTTTTCCGTGTTGGTGAGTTTGCATCCCTAAAATCATATTTGCTAGTCCTAAATCCTTCATATCAAACTCCCTAGCTTTTAGTGCTTCCAAATCTATGACTAGATCTTTGTTGGGACCTACTACCAACATGTCGTCAACATACAACAGTAAGATGATAAAATCATTACCTTCAAACCTCTTGTAATATGTGCAATGGTCTAAATTGAGTTTTTTGTATACAAGGCTTATCATGAAGGAATCAAATCTCTTGTACCATCATCTTGGCACTTGCCTTAGACTGTACAAAGATTTGGTTAACCTGCTAACAAAGTCTTCTTTTCCCTTTTCTACAAAATTATTTGGTTGGAGCATGTAGATTTCTTCTTCCAGCTCTCCATGAAGAAATGCAATCTTCACATCCAATTGTTCTAGATGTAGATCAAGTGTAGCACATATAGCTAGAACTATTCTGATTGTAGTTAGTCAAACAATTGGAGAAAATATTTTAGTGAAGTCAATACCATCACGCATAATCTTATAGACCCATTTGTTCCTAATGGCTTTTTTTCCATGTGGTAATGGTACAAGATCCTATGTTTTATTTGTTATGCAGAGCTTCAATTTCTTCTTGCATTACTATCATCCATAAACCTACATCTTGACTACTTGTAACTTCATCAAAGGTTGATTGTTCTTCGTCCTCTGTTAGAAGACAGTATACAATATTACTCAACATATCATATTCTAAGTGCCATGAAGGTGCTTCTCGTACTCATGTTGAGCGATGAACCATTAGTACCTTGGATTCCTTAAGTACTTGTTCCTTGTGCTCTGGTAGTTCCTCAAAAGAATCTCCTCCTTCAGACCTTGTTTCTCTTTGAATTGTACTATTCCTTGAATTCTTGTTTGAAGTGATAGCATTTTCTTTCTGCATCTCCTCCTTTGTAAGATAAGGTCCCTAGTTACAATAACCTTATGGGCAGTGGGATCCCACAAGCGATTTCATCCTTTCTTGGGCATTAAACATGACATATGTAGGACACCCAAAGATGTAAAAACTAGAATAATGAACCGGTTTACTAGTTCACATTTCCATAGGTGTCTTCAACTCAATTGATGTTGATGGATATGGATTCAGCACAGAACACACAGTTTTGACTACTTCTGCCCAAGATGATATCTCCAAACCTACAATCCTCAACATTGCTCTAGTCCTATCGATTAGAGTTTATGTTCATCTATAACACCCCAAAATTTTATTTGGTGATTAGATAAAATAAAATAATTTAATTAAATTTAACATTGAGAAAACAGTGGAATTAAGGATGTAAAACATGTAAAAGCAAATATGTGAAGAGGTAGGTATACCGGAACAAAACACAAAAAAAAAAAAAAATTCATTGTCTAATTACCGTGAGACAGTTCATCGTGGCATTGTTGACGATACTAATACCATGGTAATACATCCCACTATCACAGTAATACATGCATGGTATTGTTCATGGTAGTGTTACTGTTGTAATATATTCCACTACCGTGATAATGCATAAAAACCCTAACTCTAATCATATTTTAAAGCCCAAATGATTGCCTTCTAACCCCCTCATGCACCCTTTCTTCCTCCTAGCTATCCTCATCGATTGACATAAGAACAAAGAGAAGAACAACACCTAAAGTCTAAGATTTCATGCCATATAGCAATTAAGCCGATTAGAAGGTAATATGTTATTCTAAACTTTCATATGTGTTTCTTTTCCCTATCTTCATGAGATTAACCTTTTGAAAATCACTAAGTTTATGCTAGTTTTCCACAATTAAAGTAGATCCTTGAACCATTCCAAAAGGATCCAAGAAGTCAATGTCAAAATATAACTCAACAACAAATTATTTGGAGAGAGCTGTTAAGGTATGACATTTCTATCCGATTATAATGCATAACTCTCATCCTTTGACAGTAAATTAAGAATATTAGGATGCCAAAGTCATACGAGAAGAAGGGGAGAGAGAAACGTGCACGGAAGTACATTTTTTGTGCTGATTACCGTGGTACTATTCAAAGCTACCGTGATAATGCCTTCATTTTTCCTTAATTTTTGGGTTTTCATGCACTAATTAGCATAATATTGTTCATGATCATCGCGAGTGTCTACTGTTCATGGTCACTATTCATAGTACTGCTTATGGTTACTGTTCATAGTGAAATGCATTTTATCATAGCTCTCTGGTTACCGCAATACTGTACATGATTACCACAGTATTTTTCATAGATGCTATTCATGGGTACTACTCATGAACAATTATTAAATCATATTTTAAAGCATTAGAGAATGCTTAAATTCCTAAAAGATTAATGGTTTGAATCTTTAAAGGTCGAAGACTCATAACAAGTTGAGATAACAACACAAGGATTCAAGAGAGACAACTATTGAGATGGAGATGATACTATGTTTTTAAATTATTGTTAAATAAGCATGATTAGATGAACTGATTATTTCAATAAAGGTATACTATGGAGACATGTTTGTTTGTAAATGATTGTCTATTGAATGAATTAGTGCTTGGTTGCAAATTACCTAATGCACATGTCTATTGCTTGTTATGTTGAAATGATCTCATTTGAAGATATGAAACCAGGAATGTATGTGTATAAGTGTTAATCTAATTTATTGAATATCATAAGAATTGTATGATGTGAATATGGTATATATTGTGATATTATAAAAAAATTATTAAATAAAGATAAGAATACACATTCGAGGACGATGACCCACATGGGAATCACCAATGGACCCTAGAGATGATGGTTTTGGCTCACATATTGGGTTGCCAAAGGGAACCCTCTTGTAATACTCCATATTTTAATATGACACGTAAATTAATTTAAATGAAAGTAAATGTGTATAAATACACATATTTATGTGGACTACCCATGTACATACGTATTAATTACATCCATCATTAAAAATACAAGTTACATGTATAGATTAATTTAAATTAAATTATTTATTAAAAATATTTATTTTATAAAAATAATAATAATAAATAAAATTAAGGTAGAATTATAAATAATGGGTATATATATATATAATAACGAAGTAATTATATGTGGGTAAAGACGAAAAAAAATTAATAATTAGAAATGATTATGCATGGGATGCGTATTTGGAATAAACATGTATATATAAGGTGTGATAGTGTGGTTATTATGATGGGCAACGCCGAGAACTATTTGATTCATTTTTTCTTGTGTTTGCTTCAATTAGAGAATGTGAATTGGAGGATGGGCGGATAAGTAAGTGTAATGGGTAATATATATATGTGTGTGTGTGTGTGTGTTAGGGGGCACGTGATGGCATATGGCGGTGGAAACTTCTCCTCTAATTCTATTTTATCTCTTTCATTTCTTCATGTTGCAGAAAATAGAGTCCCAACAATGTGAAATAGAGGAAATGAAGAAAGGGAAACGAAAGAAAAGAAGATCCAATTTCTAATTTTTAGACGGATTCAACGTGCAAGTAAACCATTTCTCCTAATTCTTATTATAAAAATGTAAGTAAGCCACGTATGATGATCATAATGGTATAATTTTTATTATAGGTAGTATTTTATAGTAGTATCCAAAAATAGGGTATTACCCCACTGAGTAGACTCAATAAAAATTATGTCAATACACTATTGGTGATACGTAGATCATAGATATGTAGTTAATTTTTATTTATTTATCTTGTACACAACATATTAAATACCAAAAGTTGAATAACCTTAGGCGTGGCTTTCAGGTATGTTAAATTCTAATAAAATTTTAATTGGATCCCATAGGAATATAGAGAACAAAAAATTTGTACCATCGACATCAAATTCATAAATTTTGGATCTCAATTAGAATTTTAGTGAATGATCGACCAATTCGGTTATTTAACAAAATTTAAAAAATTAGTAAAACTATAATTGGGAAGCCTATTTCTTTTATTTTCTTCTACAAAAATATTTTGTATGAGCAGAAAAATTAATCTTAAAGGTTATTGAGAATATTCGGGTTAATGCGCATCAATACGTGGGGTCTAATGCACGTATAAGACTAAATATGAGAAATAAATATGTTAGAATCATTTATAAAAATGAATTGAATTTGATTAGTGCACATGAAATGATTTTGTGATAGGATAATTTTGGTGGATCGGAGCATAAATTTTCAAGTGGATATTAAAACTGATTGGACGATAATTTTAGTGAGTAAATTTATTTTTGGTATTTTGTGGGACATTGATATTATATCAAAACTTCTTATTTTTATTAAATAAGAATTGATGCACATGAACCTAATGGAAATTTTGGTATTTTGGAATCACATGAACCTAATGCAAATTTTAAAATATAGTTTGGCCACTGGTGATTTTTTTTCAAAAACTTTCCTTATTTAGAACCCATTGAGGTCAATAAGCAAATGAAAATTTAAATCTTGGCCAATTGTCTTGATTTTTAGTTATGTTATTTATTTTATTCATTCATATCATTCATTTTAGGTCATTTTGATTTCCCGAAGTACCCTAAATGCTAATTCTTTCTAAATTTGGACCCCCTAAAGGGTGTTTGGCAAATAAAAATCTTATTATTGACCAATTGAGCTACTTTTTCGGATATGTTGTTCAATTGGTCGATTCAAGTCACTTTGCTTCATTTTAGGTTGTTTTGGATCCCTAAGGGTTACTAAATGAGACTTCTGGAACCTGTCAAATTTAGCCCTGAAATGAGTCTAATTTTATTTTGCACCTAAATTTTACTAAATAAATGATAAATTTTATTTAATTGAGTATAGAGTTTTTAGGGTATTACAACCTACCCACCTTAGAAAAATTTTGTCCTCAAAATTTGTACATAACTAAGGATTTTTTGTGAATAGATGTGGATATTTGGTCCTCATCTCGCTTTGGAGTTCCCAGGTAGCTTCTTCTACCCCGTGATGTTTCCACAATACCTTCACTAGTAGGATATCCTTCGTTCATAGACTCTGTACTTTATGGTTGAGGATTCTGACTGTTGTTT
The DNA here is from genome assembly GCA_030144865.1 of Tinospora cordifolia. Classification (NCBI taxonomy): domain Eukaryota; kingdom Viridiplantae; phylum Streptophyta; class Magnoliopsida; order Ranunculales; family Menispermaceae; genus Tinospora; species Tinospora cordifolia. The sequence goes on along the minus strand of JAJIYU010007711.1, from coordinate 2,340 downwards.
CCTTGTATGTAGCATCATCTTGAATACTCACTTACTCCCAGTGGATGATGTGAGAGGGATCAGGTTCGTACTTTCTCAACATGGATACATAGAATACGTTATGAGCTAAAGTCATTCACTTTGATAGGTCCAACGCATAAGCACATTCCCCAATTCTTCTAAGTATTTCAAAGGGTCCAACAAACCTCGGAGATAACTTTCCTTTTGGACCTGAACTTCTTGATGCCCTTCTGAGGACTAATTCTCATAAATACCTTGTCCCCAACTTGGAACTTTAGCGATCTTCTCCTCTTGTCAGCGCATAGCTCTTCTGACGACTCTGTGCTATAGTCAACTTCCTTTGTATTAACTTGACTTGGTTATTCATTTCTTCCACCAAATTTGGTCTAGTTAATCCGTGATCCTCGAGTTCAGTGCAATAGGTAGGTGATCATAGGGTCTTCTATAAAGAGCCTCGAATGGAGCCATCTTAATACTCACTTGATAACTATTATTATAAGCAAACTTTGCCAAATCTAAGTACTTGCTCTGATTCTCCTTGAAGTCTAAAAGACAAGTCTTCAACATATCCTCTAAAATCTGGATAACTCTCTTAGACTGAACATCCATCTGAGGGTGAAATGTTGTACTCATGGTGAGCTTAGTACCCATCTCCTTTTGTAAACTCTACGAGAAATGTGAAGTGAAGCTAGAGTCTCTGTCAGACACAACAGAATTGGACACACAATGAAGCCTGACGATTTCTTTCAGATAAATTTTTTCCAACTTACTGATGTGGTCCATGGATCTAATCAGCAAGAAGTGAGCCACTTTGGTGAGACGATCCACAATCACCCAAACAGTATCTTCTCCTTTTTTATTCTTGGGTAAACCACTGAAAAAATCCATGGCAATGTTATCCCACTTTATTCGAGGATAGGGAGTGGTTGTAACATTCTAGACGATTTTCAGTGTTCTACTTTTATTTGTTGATAGGTTAAGCATTTAAAGACATGCTTAGCCACATCTCTCTTCATCCCTCTCCACTAGTAAGCCTTTCCAAGGTTCTGGTACATCTTATCTCCACCTGGATGCATCGTATACTTGGTCTGATGAGCGTCATCTAGTATAGTCTGCTTACTCTATCCATTCTGAGGTACACAGATCTTTTTCCCAAGCCTTAAGATATTCTCAACATCTAACTTGAAGTCAGCATGCTTACAATGTGTAACTCCTTCAATCAGACTAGTGAGCCATTTGTCTTGCCTTTATTTATCCCTGATCCAGTGCAGAAGATTTGGTTGGCAAGACATAGCATAGTGGTAGGCTTGTTTTTCATTTAGAGTCACACCCAACCTAAAGTCATTAATCAACTGGTACATCTGGCCTTTCTCTTCCTCCTATTTGTTAAACTTCCCGCTCAAGGCATCAGCCACTACATTGGCCTTCCCCGAATGGTAGTATAGTTAGAAATCATAGTATTTCAAGAACTCCATCCATCTCCATTGCCGAAGGTTCAACTCCTTCTGGGCGTAGATGTACTTGAAGCTCTTGTGATCTAAAAACAGATCAAATTTCTCACCATAAAGGTAGTGTTTTCAAATCTTTAAGGCAAATACAATGGTTGCTAACTCTATGTCATGAGTAGGGTAATTCTTCTCATGGACCTTTAGTTATCGTGAGGTATAAGCGACTACTTGTCTTCCTTGCATCAATATTGCTCCCAGTCTACTTAGTGATGCATCAGTATAAAGGATAAAGGTAACACCATGAGTTGGAGTGACTAGGATAGGGGTCATAGTCAATCTCTTCTTCAATTCTTGGAATGATCATTTGCACTTCTCATCCCAATTGAATTTAACTCCCTTCTTGGTTAGCTCGGTCATAGGTTCTACTAGTTTAGAAAAATCTTGGATGAACCTTCTATACTATCCAGCCAGGCCTAAGAAACTCCTAATTTTCGTAACTGGTTTTAACTGCTTCCAATTCATGACACCTTCCATCTTCTCTAGATCTACAGTGCCTTCCGCTGACACTCCATAGCCAAGGAACTTGATCGTCTTCATCCAGAATTCACACTTGTTGAACATGGCATATAGTTGGTGCCTTCTAAGGATTTTCAACACTATCTGCAAGTGTTCCAAGTGTTCAGCTTCTATCTTCGAGTAAATCAAGATGTGTTGTCCACGAATACCACCACAAAGTGGTCAAGATATTGTCTAAACATTTGGTTCATTGAATCAAAGAATGTTATGTAATACCTCATAATTTAGAATGAATAAACAAGAATTTTTGTCAATTAATTTATCCAATAGTATATGTATAAAGAATTATGGACCATTATTGAATTAATGATCCAGG
>JAJIYU010007710.1:0-18829 GCA_030144865.1 Tinospora cordifolia | reverse complement strand
TATATGTGTATGTATATATATATGTAATAATGAAATGAAGAAATTTAGGAGTGGAAAATTCTCATTAATTGGTGAAAAATAGAAATCGAGAATGTAGAATGAATTAAAGCTTGGAAATATATATATAAGTATATATATAATAGAAGAATAAAAATGAATAAGGAAATTACATTATTAACATATACATACAAGCTTATAATAAAATCTCAATAACTCAAGTGATTAAAAAAAATTTGAAAATCCAGGAGTTGTAGTTCGGCTGAACAGAGCATAAGCAAACTGGAAAAAAAATTTTGGATCGAAAAAACTAGAGAATTATGGTTTTGTCGAATTTAGTCAGTGAGATGGTAAATCTGGAGAATGTTGGTTGTTAGTTTGGCGGGGAATGAAAGAAAATTCTGGAATTTTTGTAGCTCTATTAAAGATTGAAATCGGCCATTGAAGATGAAGGGAAGAAGAACTCGAAGAAGAAGACTGAAGAAGACGAAGACCGAAGAAGAAGAACGTTAGCTGTCTGGTTTGGGCGAGTTCAATCAAGGGCAGCAAGATGAAGATGGGGAAACGCGCTCAAGAACAAGAAAATTGATTTAAATTTCTGCGCTTGGCACCAGGAAATAGGGGATAGAGGAGGCACGCATGACCGTTATGCTTCAAATTTCTGGGCTTTGATTTCTTCTTTTGCGGTTCGTGATTATTGAACGAAAGAAATTGAAACTCTTGACCCAATGATTGAAAGATGAAGCTGCTGCAAGAAATTCTGTCACTCTTAGGTTCGTTCGGTGGCTGAAACAGAGGAATGGGAGCTTCAAATTTCTGGGTTTGGACCGTGAAAACAGAAGTTTTGTGAAGCTAGTTTTGGTTTGTCCTAGAGCATCGTTTAAAAGAAGGAAGATTATTTTGTTTTGGTTTGAGTCGGAGGTTGTTGAACAGAAGATAGCAGAGGAGCAACACCGGTTTGAAGCTCCAAAGCTCTGCTTCTTAATGGTTCGATCGGCTGCTGGAAATAGACAGGTGAGAAACGAAATTAAAGTTTGATGTTGTTTTTCTTATTTGATTCGTGGTTGAGTTGGAATAAGATTGACCTTGATTAGGTGGTGAATTGTTTAACAGAAAATTTGAAGGAGCACATCAATTTCAGAAGCTCCAATCTTTGGTTCGGCCGACCATTGGAGAACAAGGTAGGTAAGAAAAAAATACTGAATTTTGAAGTTGTGATATTACTGTGCATTTCAATTAATTGTAGAGAGGTTTTGATTATTACTGTGCGTCAAACTGTTTGGAGAATTAAGACATTGGAACAACTTAATGTGAATTATATTGATGGAAAAGAATTGAAATTTGGATGTAGTTTTGATCTTTAAATTTTTGGTTTCATGCATTTAACTCAAACTTTAATAGTAGAAAAAAATCTGAAAAAAGGAAAGTTAATATTTTAAAAAAGTGGATTTAAGAACTTAGTCAATAAATATTTTAGAAAATCTTAATGAGATCATAAATTATCAAGGATATTCTAGTATGAAAAATAATAACAACAGTAATAATAATAAACCTTGATAAATTTTAATCTCTTATAGGAAGGAGATTAGAAATTTCGAATATGAATAAGACTAGAGTTTTGACCAATAGAAGTCTTATTTTGTTCATAATTATTTTATTTAAAAATATGGATAATTTATTCAAATCATGAAAACTAAGAAATTTAAGAACACTTATTTAATAAATTCTAATGTATGAAAGCTGATCATTAAAATTCTGATTAGTTAAGAAAATCACTAAACAAAAAGTTATGCAATTATTATGAAACTTTATTTAGGAAAATTCTTGTAATTAAATTAAAATGAAGAAATTAGGAACTTATAAATGATTATAATACATTTTTAAATTTTAGATCGACATTCTTGAGATCGAGCATCGATGACGAACTAGAAAAGAAGAAAATCCAAAAATTCAGATGGGCGTGATTTCCTTACTCACATGTATTATGCGGACTTAAAATTCAAGATATTTGTTTAAATAAATTCTAGGTTATTAGTATTTTTAGAAAGTTGATTTAAAATGTTTGTATAATTAAATGATGTGTGTTGAACAATTACTTAGCCATTGCATGCATGTATAGGAAATTCTGCATTTAGAGTTCATTATTTGATCATTTATTTTACCATATTAATGTCGTGCATTATACAATCTATGATATGAGCGATGTTTTGGTGTGATTGAATTGGATTATAAAACTAAAATAAGATGAAGGTTTATTAAGAATCCACGTACCGCTGCGATTGTCGAGCCGTAAAGCGGATCGTAGGTATTCCCACCCGGAGCTGCCTGGGATAGCTCGAAGTCTTTGGGAGACAGTGAGTTGCGATAAGTACTCTCTTTTAGACTGTGAAACTAATATATGGCTGATTTTAGATGGTACCAGTACCTGAGGCCTCTATGATCACGATTAGACTGGATTACAAGGAATACCGAGAGGCATCTCAACCCTCTTCCAGTCTCTAACTTTAACCCAAAACCAAATAAGTGATTGAAATGCCTAATGTTTGAAAGTGTTTGTGATGTTTTGGATTGAGTCTGTATAATGCGTGTGATGTGTGAGAATGATCCACTGGGCTTTCGAGCTCACTCCCACTTCATTTTCAGGTACACATGGACGTAGAGTATGACTATTTGCGTTAGAAGACTCACTGTTTAATTGAATGACTCGTTGGGGAGGTCGTCCAGAATAGGAGACTATAGAGGTTGTATTCTATTTATTTTACTGAAATGATTTTGCATGTATTCATTTTGATTTTGGATTTCAATAACTTAAGTTTTCAAATGATTTTGCATATTCCATATTTACTGTCTGTACTGAAAATTTTTGAAGTGATTTCACTGAGTAATTTGAAATTATAATCTATGATTTTTTATTTAAGTTATTTTCATTTAACTCTGAGAATCCGGTGAACACATGAAAGACAATTTGAAGTGTTGTTCCTATGAAATTATATTTCAAGTACGTTTCTTCGAGACTAGTTTACGGACTTGAAATTGAAAAAAAAAAGATTTTTACGGAAGAGAAATTCAAGTAGCATCTTGATTTCCAACGGGCGACGATCCACACGTAAGATAAAACGTGAATGGAGGTCCGGTTGAAAATTGAGGTGTTACAAATATGGTATCAGAGCCCAATATTATGATGTATTGGGCTAGATTTGAGTTCAGTGGATCGGAATTTTACTGAATTGGAGATTTCACTGAACTTGATTTTCACTGAAAATGAATTTCATCGGATTAGATTTCACCAAAAAATGAAATTTTCTGAATATGATTTTGAACAAGGGTAGAATAGGTAGAAGTCTAGAAGAGAGTGAAGTGATGCTAGAGTACCTTTAGTTACTGATTACAGGTGTGACTTAGATACTGAGGGGCATTCCCGATAGTGATCTCTTCTTGAGGAAGGTACCCTTGAAGGTTAATGGCCCTTCTTGGAAGAAATACCCCTGATGGTCTATCTTTGTAGTGGTCCTCATATGGTTGGTGCCTTCTTTGGAAAGAGTGCCCCGATGGGTTGGCCCTATAGGGTTGTTCTTGAGGGTTGGTGCCATTCTTAGAGGGTGCACTGTCCCGATGGTTTGATCCCAACTTCAAGAAGATGTCCTTGAAGGTTGATCCCTACTTGGTGACAAGTCTGATTCTGGAACTTTGGCATCGCAAGAGATGCAATGGAGTTGAACACCATGACCATAGGTTTAGATAGAGACCGAGGGTTGTTTCGGAAGTACAGTGGATCATGAATAAATTAAAAGACTTCAGGGCACATGTTAGAGACTGATAATGTGTTGAACGCACACTTGTTTGGTTAGGACCCAAGTTTAGGAGGAGCCTGTATCTCTGGTCTCTATGTAGGATGGGGTGCATAGGGATTTGGGGGTACGGAGGAATCCTAAATTCGGAGAATGACGGACCCTGTTTGGTGAGTGATCGACTTCTTTGGTTGAACTTGTACGCACTATATTGTACTGGGATAGGGTGGTACAGTATGGTGGGGCTTGCGTCAGCCTTAGAACACGTCTGTAGTTGCACTGTCACGCTATTTTTAGCCAAGGGCCTAGTTAAAAATGGTAGGACAGCAGCATTCATGGATATCGAGACATTTGCGCTATTGTTTGGGTGTAATGTAATTCTGGGTGGAAGTCTGTGTGGAAGGGCGAGTGTGGGATGGGGCACACGGACCTGGAAGCACAAATGGAAGCTTCAGGATTGCATTATGCTAGCGTGCATTGATTGTTTGTTTGTTGGTTGATTGTTTGATACATACGTAGTTGATTTTTTTTTGAGTATATAACCCAAACTCCTGTACCTAAAAACAGATGAAATACTACTGATCTAGAAGCATAAACCCCTAGACAACTGAGACCAATCGAGAACTTAGAGACTATGCACCTAGAGTCACCCTAGCACGAGAAACGCAAAAGGGTATAGGTGGATAGGAAGTAGTGGTCAATAAGATAAAACACAGTATCAGAAGAAAATAGAAAATATATATACATATACATGCCAAATAAATGTTATTCTTCAACTTAACATGAATAGATCCTTAAATATCAAGTTAATTTCTTGACTTGTAGTTCATGCCTAAGGGAAGGAGCAGATCTAAGAAAAATATGGTAAAAAAAGAGGTGAGAGATGAGCTAGTATTGGGTGGTGAGAGTACAACGAGAGTGGCAGGGACTTGAGAGACTTTAGTAACCCTGGAATTGATAACAGAGATTTCTCAAAATTTGAGATTGGAGATTGTTCCAGGACTTGTGGAACAAGTGGTGATGACTTTGCAGTCATCGGCGTTACCACAACTGTTAGTGCCGACTCGGACATAGGTGCAGTCACTAGTACAACCAGAGCCTCAGATGCAGCTACAACCCCAGACTCATCAGGTAAATAGGCTTACAGATACAGTGACACAGAGTAGATCAGTCATTTATGACAAAGAGCAGCGAGGTCTATTGAATAAATTCCTGTAATTGCAACTTAGTACTTTTGAAGGCATGACTAATCCCTATGCAATAGAAAGGTGGCTCACTGAAATGAATCAGCATCTCAATGTTATGGGAGTGATTGGACCTAGAAGGGTGACGTTAGCAGCACACCAGTTGGTGGGACTGACATATTATTGGTGGAAGACGATTGAAAGTAACTTTGTTATTGACGAACTATGTCTAACATGGGATGAGTTTGAAACCTTAATGTATGATACATTTCTTCTGATAAAGAAGACAAAACAGTTACAATTAGATTTTATAAAATTGAAGCAGGCAACAATGACAGTATTGGAATACGAATAGAAATTTACTGAGCTATCAAAGTATATCCCAGGATTGGTCAGAGATGAACAATTGAAGACTGGGAAATTTACAGAGGGTCTAAAGGCAAAAATAAGGAAGATTATCACTCCACTGAGGTTAGCAAATTTGAAGGAGGTTGTAATGAGAGCACAAAGGATCGAAAATGATTTAAAACAGGAACAAGCAATAAAGGCCAAGCATAAGAAGGCACAGTCAGAGCAAATTGTTGGAGGCCCCAAAAAGAAGCAACATAGGCAACAGAGTTAGAAACCTTGAGGCATCAGCAGTAGGGACTATCCGACAATTATGAGGCAGCAGTCTCGACAGACTAAGCCAGGACAAATGAGCAATGAGCAAAAGGAGCGGGCCAAGAAACTAGGGTTGTGCTATGCTTGTTATCAGTCAGGACATCTAGCTCGAGATTGTCCTAGTAGAGCGTTAACATTAGATTCTCAGTAGTCATCGTAGGAGGATCACTTTCCAGTTGTATGAAAGTTATATTTAGATGAACCTCACTCTTAGGAAGGAAGACATGTGTTTAGGACCATAGTGTATGTACTTATCACTCGAATTAAATACCATAGGGTCATGGGTTTCAAACATATGTAATTATATATATTGAAAATAGACATCAACATTTTGCAACCATTTTACTATTAGAATAGAAATGAAATGCCATTGTAAGGGATTGTGTTAGTCGCCTACCAATAAATAAGAACAAGGGAATGGTGGGTGCGATCATACCAGCACTAATGCACCGGATCCCATCAGAACTCCGCAGTTAAGCGTGCTTGGGCGAGAGTAGTACTAGGATGGGTGACTTCCTAGGCAGTCCTCGCATAAATTCAATATTAGAGTAGCGCAGCAGAAGTGTGATATATATTGCCAGGTAGTGATGCTACGTTCCTATGGTTGTATAGGCAATGCCAGATTATCACTTGACATTTTCTGATAGGATATCTTATTTCTACAGGATCAAATTTGTGGGAAATAAACTATCAACCATTTACTCGTAAGATAAAAAGCCTCAGGACAAAAACATTCTATGGTTATGGTCCTGTAGAAGTATCATGACCTACTAGATACGTCATTTTGATAACTTCATTCAAATTTCGAGGTCGAAATTTTATTTAAGGGGGATAGATTGTAACACCCCAGAATTTCGCGAGCTCATCACGTCACGAGTTAATATAAAATGAGATATTATTTTGTAGAAAGATGAGATTCTAAAATATAAAGAACAACAAAAAAATATAAACATAAATATGAAGATAATAAGAGGAAAATAAATTCTTAGCCAACATTAGTTTAAATTAACATGGAAAACGAATGAAATGAAATCATTGATTAATGAAAGTAGAAATTGGAAACTTAGAATAAATTGAAATTCGATATTAGCTCGAATTAGCTAGAGAAATATATATATATATGAAATGAAGATATTTAGGATTGGAAAATTCTCATTAATTGGTGAAAAATAGAAATTGGGAATGTGGAATATATATATATATATATATAAGTATATATATAATAGAAGAATAAAAATGAATAAGGAAATTACATTATTAACATATACATACAAGCTTATAATAAAGTCTCAATAACTCAAGTGATTAAAAAAAAAAAAAATCTGAAAATCCAGAAGTTGTAGTTCGGCTGAACAGAGCATAAGCAAACTGGAAAAAAAAAATTTGATCGGAAAAACCAGATAATTCTGGTTTTGTCGAATTCAGTCAGTGAGATGGTCAATCTGGAGAATGTTGGTTGTTAGTTTGGCGGGGAATGAAAGAAAATTCTGGAATTTTTGTAGCTCTATTAAAGATTGAAATCGGCCATTGAAGATGAAGGGAAGAAGAAGCTGAAGAAGAAGACTGAAGAAGACGAAGATCGAAGAAGAAGAACGTTAGCTGTCTGGTTTGGGCGAGTTCAATCAAGGGCAGCAAGATGAAGATGGGGAAACGAGCTCAAGAACAAGAAAATTGATTTAAATTTCTGCGCTTGGAACCAGGAAACAGGGGATAGAGGAGGCACACAAGGCCGTTATGCTTCAAATTTCTGGGCTTTGATTTCTTCTTTTGCGGTTCGTGATTATTGAACGAAAGAAATTGAAACTCTTGACCCAATGATTGAAAGATGAAGCTGCTGCAAGAAATTCTGTCACTCTTAGGTTCGTTCGGTGGCTGAAACAGAGGAATGGGAGCTTCAAATTTCTGGGTTTGGACCGTGAAAACAGAAGTTTTGTGAAGCTAGTTTTGGTTTGTCCTAGAGCATCGTTTAACAGAGGGAAGATTATTTTGTTTTGGTTTGAGTTGGAGGTTGTTGAACAGAAGATAGCAGAGCAGCACCACCGGTTTGAAGCTCCAAAGCTCTGGTTCTTAATAGTTCGGTCGGCTGCTGGAAATAGAAAGGTGAGAAATGAAATTAAAGTCTGATGTTGTTTTTCTTATTTGATTCATGGTTGAGTTGGAACTAGATTGACCTTGGTTATGTGGTGAATTGTTTAACATAAAATTTGAAGGAGCACATCAATTTCAAAAGCTCCAATCCTGGTTCGGCCGACCATTGGAGAACAAGGAAGGTAAGAAAAAAAAATACTAGATTTTGAAGTTGTGATATTACTGTGTGTTTCAATTAATTGTAGAGAGGTTTTGATTATTACCGTGCGTCAAACTGTTTGGAGAATTAAGACAATGGACAACTTAATGTGACTTATATTGAAGGAAAAAAATTGGAATTTGGATGTAGTTTTGATCTTTAAATTTCTGCTTTCATATATTTAACTCAAACTTTAATAGTAGAAAAATCTGAAAAGAGAAAGTTAATATTTTAAAAAAATGGATTCAAGAACTTAGTCAATAAATATTTTCGAAAATCTTAATGAGATCATAAATTATCAAGGACATTCTAATATGAAAAATAATAACAACAGTAATAATAATAAACCTTGGTAAATTTTAATCTCTTATAGGAAGGAGATTAGAAATTTCGAATATGAATAAGACTAGAGTTTTGACCAATAGAAGTCTTATTTTGTTTGTAATTATTTTATTTAAAAATATAGATAATTTATTTAAATCATGGAAACTAAGAAATTTAAGAACACTTATTTAATAAATTCTAATGTATGAAAGCTGATTATTAAAATTCTGATTAGTTAAGAAAATTACTAAACAAAAAGTTATGCAATTATTATGAAACTTTATTTAGGAAAATTCTTGTAATTAAATTAAAATGAAGAAATTAGGAACTTATAAATGATTATAATACATTTTTAAATTTCAGATTGACATTTCTTAGAACGAGCATTGATGACGAACGGGAAAAGAGGAAAATCCAAAAATTCAGGTGGGCATGATTTCCTTACTCACATGTATTATGCGAACTTAAAATTCAAGACATTTGTTTGAATAAATTCTAGGTTATTAGTATTTTTAGGAAGTTGATTTAAATTGTTTGTATAATTGAATGATGTGTGTTGAACAATTACTTAGCCATTGCATGCATGTATAGGAAATTCTACATTTAGAGTTCATTATTTGATCATTTATCTTACCATATTAATGTCGTGCATTATACGATCTATGAAATGAGCGATGTTTTGGTGTGATTGAATTGGATTATAAAACTAAAATAAGACAAAGGTTTATTAAGAATCCACGTACCGGTGCGATTGTCGAGCCGTAAGGCGGATCGTAGGTATTCCCACCCGGAGCTGCCTGGGACAACTCGAAGTCATTGGGAGACAGTATGAGTCGCGATAAGTACTCTCTCTTAGACTATGAAACTGATATATGACTGATTTTAGATGGTACCAGTACCTGAGGCCTCTATGATTACGATTAGACTGGATCACAAGGAATACCGAGAAGCATCTCAACCCTCTTCCGGTCTCTGACTTTAAGCCAAAACCAAATAAGTGATTGAAACGCCTAATATTTGAAAGTGTTTGTGATGTTTTGGATTGGGTTTGTATAATGCGTGTGATGTGTAGGAATGATCCACTAGGTTTACGAGCTCACTCCCACTTCATTTTCAGGTACACATGGACGTAGAGTATGACAATTTGTATTAGAAGACTCTCAGTTTAATTGAATTACTCGTTGGGGAGGTTGTCCCAAATAGGAGACTATAGAGGTGGTATTCTATTTATTTTACCGAACCGATTTTTCATGTATTCATTTTTATTTTGGATTTCAATGACTTAAGTTTTCAAATGATTTTGTATATTCCATATTTACTATCTGCACAGAAAATTTTTGAAGTGATTTGCTGAGTAATTTGAAATTATAATCTATGATTCTCGATTTAAGTTATTTTCATTTAACTCTGAGAATCCGATGAACACATGAAAGATAATTTGAACTATTGTTCCTATGGAATTATATTTTAAGTACATTTCTTTGAGACTAGTTTACAAACTTGAAATTGAAAAAAAAAATGATTTTTACAGAAGAGAAATGCAAGTAGCATCTCGATTTTCAATAGGCGACGATCTACACGTGAAATAAAGCGTGAACGGAGGTCTGGTTGAAAATTGGGGTGTTACAGAGAGTTTGTATACTTAGGTATTATGAGAGGATTTCTAAGAGTAGGATGGTGACTATAATTCACCTACATAGTCTAGGAGGACTAAGTTACGGGCAGACGAGGGTAAAGCTGAGAAAGAATGGAGGATGGACTAAAATTCTAAATAACTAAAACGACCTTAGGGACTTGTTGATGAATCACAAGCTATAGGAATGAAAAATGGAGGTCACAATGATGAGTGAATGATAACTAACTATACATGGTATGGTATTCAAACTCTAGAGTTTGAGTTATTGTTCTGAACAAGCAATGATTTAAGTTTGGGGGTATTTTGTTAGTTGCATAGCATGTTATGTATACAGTAGGCACTTTGCATATGTTTTTGCATGAGTTTAGTAGGAAACAAAACATATTTGTTTATAAATAGGTGCATAAAAATTTATCTATGCATTGCATACTTATTCATGCATTTAAAGAATTTCAATATGGTTTTCATTCATTTATACTTGTGAAATAATGCTCGAGAGAGGTTTTAAGTTGATTGTGCAGGTCAAGGTTAGTTGGAGATGGATATACACAAGGAAGAAGGTAGAAAAAGTCAAAATTGAAAAAATTTCACTGATTATCATGATAGAGAAACACACCATTGTGAGAACCAAAATGATAATGTAATACCCCGCCACCCGAGCCCCATCTTCTACGTCATCTCACGTTCTAATTTTCTTTGATTAATAATCTTGGGCTGCTCGGGAGACGGGTCCGTGCTACATTTTTCTTCTTCTTAGACCCAAATCTATGAGGATTCCTGTACACATTAGTCTATGTACAAAATGACATAATAATAAATAAGATCCTTTATTGATTTACTCTAAATTTCTGAGTACATGGTCTATTACAGCGAAAATAAATTCAAAACTAAAATAATTTAGCTTAGGTCCACATGCCCTACAGTTAAAAAGAACAATCAATTCTCCACGTTGGCTGATAAGTTAATTTTCTGAAATGTGAAAAATAGGGGATGAGCTAAAAAGCTCAGTGAATCATTCCATCTATTTAATTCATTATTTCAACCAAACAATGCAAGCATATCAAACACTTTCGGAGATTAAATCGATTCAAACAATATAATGTTTCAGTTGTAGCTTAGAACGAACGAGATTAACCTCTGTGTTCTAGATCTAAGGAGAGAGATCAATTCTGAAACTCAAACCCTTCTCTGTGGAGTGGGATCACTCATGAAAACCCAGTCCACTCTGGTGCCAAACATGATGACCAGTCAAAAAAAAACTGGTAACACACACGGAGAATCCCAGTGCTGGTATGTGGTTGAGATTTTTGTTTAATCTTAGTTATGTGTGCAATAGCGTAGTAAATAAACATTTCAATAGTATTCGTTTACTCAAGAGGTATAACATTTAAACAATGACTTTCGATTTCTATGTAGAAGATCGTACAAGACACAACTACAGAGCATACTCTCTTGGCCATAAATAGCATATTGATGCATGATAAATAATAGCTCTAATAGTATAACATTCATATTGACTTTCGATGTCTGATGTAGAAGATCGTGCAAGACGCGACTACAGAGCATACTCTCTTGGTCAAAAGCAACATAATAATTTAAAGGCATAAATACAAAGGACAAGAATAAAAATCAAGCTAATCAAACAAGCAGGCATTATCTAAGTCAAAATAATAAATTAAAAGAAAGGAAAGAAACTCACCGCAAGATCGCTTCCTAAAATCTTTTAGCACTTCGTTGCTACTACCTCGCGAACTATTTAGAATAGCTCGAGAAAGGAAGGACTAGGATTAAGGTTGCCAAGAAGGAGGCAAAGAGAGAGCAAGAGGAATTTCAACTCTTGCTTTGGGATGAATGAGATGGGTAGAGTAAGGAGGTTTATATAGAGCCATCTTTCAACTAGTGTTTCTATTTTTTCAATATGGGACTATCATTTCCTATATATGCATACGTTAACATCATACCAAATAAGATATTGCATTTATGAATGCATTTCCTTTACACATATAGTTTTCTATATATATTACTATCATACTAAACAGAATATTATTTTCATGAATGCATCTAATTAATACTTTATACACATACTTTTCTGTATTAATATCATACTAAAAATATTATTTTCTTATTCAAATGTCAAATATTAATTAATGCATATCCCTATATACTTTTATGCCAATTAATTAATTGCATATCAATGCCAAATCTATATATACGTATATGCACCAATAAAGTGTGTTTTGAACTCAAATTTTGGTACGACACTTAAAATTTTAGGTATTATAACCTACCCTCCTTAAAATAAATTTCGTCCTCGAAATTTGTACTTATCTACGTCAATGTTGTTTGGTTAGGTATTTTGGATGAAGAGATTTAGCTTAAGATTAATCTTTAAGAACTGGGTGGTTTCTTTTGATTGGTTGAATAGGTAGGAGATACTTATTCTTTACTGTTCTTTTAAAATAGTTGTAGGGTCAGTTCCATAGTAAAGTTCAATTTTGAACCCTTTGTCTCTAGTTGGTGGTAGTTCATAGTGTATTATCTTTACAAAATAAGGGTATGAACATGGCATCCTAGTGTCGACAGGAACAGTGCCGCCGATAAAATAGTAGCACCAATAGTAATGCTAACAATTACACCGATAAAATAATACTTTTGACCGTAACACCGACAATTATGCTGATAAAACAGTCCATTTGACAGTAACAATGACAATTATGTCGTTAAAATAGTGCCTTTGTTTGTTATGCCGATAAAATAGTGCCTTTGACTGTAACACCGACAATTACGTCGATAAAACAGTGCCTCTGATAGTGACGCCTAATAACTATGTCGATAAAATAGTGCCTTTGACCGTAATGCTGACAATTATGCCGTTAAAACAGTGTCTTTGTCCGTAATGCCAACAATTACGTCGATAAAACAATGCCTTTGACAGTAACGCTTAATAATTATGCCGATAAAACAATAGTAGTGTTGTTATAATAGTATTGTCCCTTCTCCTTTAAATTCCTGGCCCATTCGCACCGTTTACCATTTTGATCATCCCTTTTCTTTTGCTCTGCGAAAATGCTATTCTTTTTTTATCTCAATTATGGTTTCCTCGCTATCCAAGTCTACTAATTCTTCCACTCCTCCTGTGCGTTCCACCACTATGTTGGTGCCGAAGACGTCAAGGTTCAAAAACGTTGGCTCCCAAGTCTGTTCGTCTACCACCGGTGAAACTCGACTCAGACTTTTCCGATGATGACCTTTCCTTGCCATCTTAGTCTGGTAATTCCTCCACTCCTCCGGTGCAATCTACCACCACATTGGTGCCGAAATCGCCAAGGTTCAAAACGTTGGCTCGTAAGTCCATTCGTTCACCACCGATGAAACTCGACTCGGATTCTTCCGATGATGATCTTTCACTTGCGGATTTCTTCGCACAAAAGTCCCAGCTGTCTCCATTCTAGTCAGTGGCTTGGAACTTTTGATACTAACATTGAAGCTACTCTTTCTTATGACGAAGCTATTATCTCCATGAAAGGTTACCACGCTAGAACCAATTTCACTTACTGGCCAAACTACGCTAATCTCTTTCGTTTTTTACCTCCTAGCAATGATGCCAGTAGCGACTCTTCAAATGCAACTACTGTTAGTAGTACTAGTACTTTTTTGTCACCCGTTCAATTTGTTTTTGATACGTGTGTTGATGTTTCCTCAAATGGGTCTCCTACCTATGGCAGCAAAAACATCAATAACTTTTTTTGCTCCAATGATTCAAGATCTGGGTACTTGGAAAGCATAGTTTCTGCTAGTTGCTTGAGGCCATCTTCCAACCCAAATCCCATTGATTTTGATCCTTCTGCTACTACCATTAAGCCTGGTCACCCTGGCAATGTTCTTGTATCTGATCTTAATGCTTCAACTAACACTGGGTCTTTATCAAATTTGATGTCGAATAATGCAGGGTTTTCATCCAAGTGTATGGAAGAACTGGATCATGGATGGGCTAGTGGGCAATCTTCGTCATCATCATCTTTATTATCATCGTGTGATGTTTATATTGATGATGAAGCAGGAAATAGATGCATGGAAAACCTTTTGCCAGTGAGTCAAGATCTTGGTTTTGGAGGCTACACGTCTTATCAGTGACAACAACCCTCTTTACGGAAGAAGAAGAAGAAGAAGAAGGAGAAGAAGAAGAAGAAAAGAAGGAGAAGGAGAAGAAGTTCTCCTTTGGCTTGTTTCATTGAGAGAGATCAAAGTTATTGCATCAACTTTGGTCCTGTCTCAATTTGTAAATTTTTTTTTCGTGCTTTGATCTATGCGTAATCTTCCTCAAAAAATACCAAATCGAGAGGTCGAATGTTTTTTTTCCAAGTATTAGTATTATTATTATTATTATTGCTTTTATTGCTGGAAATGGTGTGTTGGAAAAAAGATACTGAGGATAAAACACAGTAATTAGACTGCAATAACCTAGACTATTCAATCCCATCAAGATCTAGGGCAATTTGAGGCACATGATCATCAACGTTGGGTTGACGGAATTGTCCAACTTTGTACCTTTCTGAAATAGTAAATAAAGTAAATTGCCCAAGGTTTCCAGATTAGTCCAACTTCGTATTTTTTCAGTATGAACCGTATATCTCAGAAAGATCGTATTTATGTGGGTTGGAATGATTTCATTATCTAAAATGAAGAACATTTTCCCCCAAAGGATCAGTCCAATAATACCACGTACTGGTAAATAGCGCAATACATCTTTGTGGGTCTTCGCTAGTCATGAAATGGTCATCAAGGTGGCCATCTATATTTTTTTTTGGAAAGTGTCGAATTACTTGAGTTTAAAGTTTGAACCCCTTCGAGACATAAAATGCTTTTTCAGACTTGAGAAAATGACTGTTCTTTCTTTAGTCAATTGCCGTGTCTATTTTATTAGGTTTTTGTTCCTTCCGTGCTAATGTGACGCTACATTTACGTTTCTAAATTCTCGATTTATTTTGTGGCCTATCAGTTTATGCTTCTAGGTTCTGTTTTGAGGATTTTCAAAATCCTCTAATGTCGTTGGGTACAAGATTTGGTTTCATGATCACAATATTTGTGATATACATACTTATGAAATTCAAATAAATAAAGCACGCATTCAAAACAATCAGACATTCATACAATCATACATGTTTATGCTAGCATAGTGAAATTCTAGGCTTCTGCCTATGCTTCCA
Organism: Tinospora cordifolia; assembly: GCA_030144865.1. Lineage (NCBI taxonomy): Eukaryota > Viridiplantae > Streptophyta > Magnoliopsida > Ranunculales > Menispermaceae > Tinospora > Tinospora cordifolia. The sequence continues at coordinate 3,743 of JAJIYU010007710.1, read as the reverse complement.
GGTTCGTGTGTCCTATACCACCCTTGCCCTTCATCATAGACTTCTACCTAGAGATTTCACTACACCCAGTCAATTTCGCAAATGTCTCAATTTCTAAGGCTTCCCAAGCCTCACTATACTTGACTGTCCCATACCAGGCAAGCATAGGGAAACAAGTTTGTCCAAAGCCACCGATCATTCATCAAACATTGCCCGTCATTCTCCGAGTTCAAGATTCCTCTACATCCCTAAATCCTATGCGTCCCATACCACACAGAAACCAAAGATACAAGATCCATTCGATCTCATGTCCTGACCAAACAAGTGTTCGTTTTCACACATTTTCAGTCTCTAACTTATGCCCTAAAAGTTTTTTCATGATTCACTGTGCCACTTTTGACAACCCCCAAGTCTTTACTTAATGTCTCTTCCCCAAACCTAGGTTCTTAAATTCTTGTTGAAAAGTCCTTATATCGAGCCTATGATCTCCTATGATACCACCCTTGGCATCTCCTTTGAACTATAGTAAATTCATTGCCCTTAGTTTCCCTCTCCTGGTTTTCTTGTAGGAAAATAATTGTGTTATTCAACTCTAACTACTTGTATGAGCTGGTGGGACAACTTCCAGATCAGACGGTGAGACCAAAGTCTGCTTAGCAACCGTGCTTTCTAGAACGGGATAACCCATCTTCCTTTCAATGTTTAGCTTTACTTGGGAAAAGGCTTACCCACTATCAGCTCAACTCGTAATCTTTGTATCCAAACAAAACCGTTGAAAACATAAATCTCTTTTTGAAAAACAATTTTTCAAAATCATTTCAGTTTCTAAAACAGGAGGTAGGGCTTCTAAATTAAATGATTAAATAGTCTTACCCGACTGGTCAATTTCTTTTAAATCTTGCCCAAGGCATCTAAAGCCTAGGCTCTGATACCACCTTTGTAACACCCCGCCTCCTGAGCCCCATCTTCTATGTCATCTCACGTTCTAATTTTCTTTGATCAATAATCTTGGGCCGCCCGGGAGATGGGCCTGTGTTACATTATTCTTCTTCTTAGACCCAAATCCATGAGGGTTCATGTATACATTAGTTTATGTACAAAATGGCATAATAATAAATAAGATCTTTTATTGATTTACTCTAAATTTCTGAGTACATGGTCCATTACAACGAAAATAAATTCAAAACTAAAATAATTTAGCTTGGGCCCACATGCCCTACAATTAAAAAGAACAATCAATTTTTCACGTTGGCTGATAAGTTTATTTTCTGAAATGTGAAAAATAGGGGGTGAGCTAAAAAGCCTAGTGAATCATTCCATCTATTTAATTCATTATTTCAACCAAACAATGCAAGCATATCAAACACTTTCAGAGATTAAATCGATTCAAACAATATATTATTTCAGTCGTAGTTTAGACCGAACGAGATTAACCTCTGTGTTCCAGATCTAAGGAGAGAGATCAATTCTAAAACTTAAACCCTTCTCTGTGGAGTGGGATTACTCATGAAAACACAATCCACTCTGGTGCCAAACATGACGACTAGTAAAAAAAAATTGGTAACACACACGGAGAATCCTAGTGCCGGTACGTGGTTGAGATTTTTGTTTAATCTTAGTTATGTGTGCAATAGCGTAGTAAATAAACATTTCAATAGTATTAAACACTCAAGCAGTATAACATTTAAACAATGACTTTTGATTTCTGGTGTAGAAGATCGTACAAGATGCAACTACAGAGCATACTCTCTTGGCCATAAACAACATATTGATGCATGATAAATAATAGCTCTAATAGTATAACATTCATATTGACTTTCGATGTCTGATGTAGAAGATCGTGCAAGACGCGACTACAGAGCATACTCTCTTGGTCAAAAGCAACATAATAATTTAAAGGCATAAATACAAAGGACAAGAATAAAAATTAAGCTAATCAAACAAGCAAACATTATCTAAGTCAAAATAATAAATTAAAAGAAAGGAAAGAAACTCACCTCGAGATCACTTCCTAAAATCTTTGTAGCACTTCATTGCTACAACCTCACGAACTATTTAGAATAGGTCGAGAAAAGAAGGACTAGGATTAAGGTTGCCAAGAAGGAGGCAAAGAGAGAGCAAGAGGAATTTTAACTCTTGCTTTGGGATGAATGAGATGGGTAGAGTAAGAAGGTTTATATAGAGCCATCTTTCAACTAGTGTTTCTATTTTTCCAATGTGGGATTATCATTTCCTACATATGCATACGTTAACATCATACCAAATAAGATATTGCATTTATGAATACATTTCCTTTACACATATAGTTTTCTATATATATTACTATCATACTAAACAAAATATTATTTTCATGAATGCATCTAATTAATATTTTATACACATACTTTTATGTATTAATATCATACTAAAAATATTATTTTCTTATTCAAATAGAGAGGAGTATATTTACCCAACATTTTTATATGTCAAATATTAATTAATGCATATCCCTATATACTTCTATGCCAATTAATTAATTGCATATCAATGCCAAATTTATATATACGTATATGCACCAATAAAGTGTGTTTTGAACTCAAATTTTAGGTATTACGACACTTGAAATTTCAGGTATTACATATAAAATGAGAAAAATAGTATAAACCAGTATCGTGACACACTACTGTGATAAGTAGTGAAGGAACTACTATAGGGATTCACTGCCACGGTAGCCTACAACGGTAATAAGAAGAAGATTTTAACGTGTAGAACGACCACTGCAATAATGTGATTTTTGACAGATTTCTTGAATTTCCATAATTTTAAGTGGCAAGACTACCATGATGTGCTACTACAATAGTACAATTAAAAACTTGTTTTTAGGGTTTGCAACTCATGGATTAAACTTATTAAGTGCTCGAGTATAAATACAAACAAGAAATAAAGTTAGAGGAGTTGGAAATTTGACAGTGAGCAAGGAAACAAAATAAATGTAATACCTACAAGTTCAGTGTTGTAATACTCGGAATTTGAAGAAAAAAATTTTAAAATTTACTGTTACTATTAAAAAAAATACGGTTACTGTTTAAATATACGGTATTGTTCACAAATACAGTTACTATTTTGTCGGCAGACAAAATAACTTTCTGTGGGTTACTGTAGCTACAGTAACAGGTACTGTAGCCACAGTAACAACTATTTACAACTGTGCAGATTCGTCTTTTTCTGCCAGAAAAATCTATATAAACCCCCCCTCATTCTGAAAATTCATTCCAACAAGAAAGAAAGAATTTCTTTGCTTACTCGCTTCTCTTCTCTTGTTCTTTAGCTGTTTTAGACAGCAAATATAGTAGTAGGAAGGGGAAAACCCTAGTTTCTGCATAGCAGTAAAGAAGATCTATTGTTGGGTGCCTCTTTTAAAGCAATTGGAGGGTCTTTCTGATCAAAACAGGTATAATCGCTCTGCTCTAGTCTTTATTTAAGATTGAAGATGTTGTTGTTCATTTCAGTACACATACGTAGTTTACGGTTCATAAATACGGTACTGTTCATACGATTACTATTTGGCACTATTCATATATACAGTACTGTTCATACGGTACTGTTTATGGACATCGATTAAATCACATTTTCGAAATGTAGATCCCGAAGACTGTTGGTCAAAGCCTCAAAAGAAGTTGAGATAATACTGCAAGGATTCAGAGAAATACTACTGAGGTGGAAGTGATTACTCTACTCTCTAGTATTATTTGAATTTTAATGCTGAATATGTGATGTTTGTATTG
>JAJIYU010007709.1:0-18804 GCA_030144865.1 Tinospora cordifolia | reverse complement strand
CATACTGTTGCTGTGCTGCCAGGTCGATCTGCACTTCAGGAGGAGCTAGAGCAGGAGACTCAACAAAGTGAAGGTTAGGATCGCTGCCAAACAGTAGAAATTTCCAATAAGAAAAGGTCTGCCTCCAATAGCAAATCCAAAGATTAAATATATTCGTAATATAAAAACACAAATTGAGAGATTAATCTCGGTTAGAGATAGGGTTATTGCCATACCCAGCAAGCTTTCTGGCAAGATAAAGAAAAGGCTTCTCAAAGTTGTAGTTGCTTTTGGCAGAAATCTCATAGTACTGAAGATTCTTCTTCCTGTGGAATGTTACCTGCTTTGCTTTCACCTGTCTGTTTTTCACATCAACCTTGTTCCCGCAAAGAACAATAGGAATATTCTCACACACCCTACAAACACATATGAAATTTTGGTAATGAAAAATAAAAAACCAACAAACGTACTATGAAAAATGATAATGACAAATGTAAATAAAAGAAGGAATTAAATGAACTACTATAACTTCTATTACACACCTGCAAAGGTCCCGGTGCCACGTAGGGACATTTTTATATGTTAAGCGAGCAGTAACATCGAACATAATGATTGCACATTGCCCATGGATACTACAAAAGGCACAAATATATAATAGTTCGGTTATCTCACAAGCGTGCCGATGAGAAGTACATTACGGTGAGGAAAACCCAAGCATTAACATTCAAAGTTATACACTCATGGACATGTCCATTGAAGTTCATTCCTTCCCCATTCTCTTTGTAGTTTGTACAACATAACTAAAATTAACCCCATGTAGACCCCTTTTAGGTTCCAAACTTAAGGGAATCAGAAACATGAATTCCCATTCTGCAACAGCTCTCTATATTTATATTACAAGTAGTTATACTAGTCTTAATTGTCAAGGTCCACAATATTTTACCTTTATATTGCAAATTTTTTCTGGAAGCTTTTCTTGAGAAATTATCCTAAAAAATAAGGCCTCTTTGGCAATGTTGTCAAAGCAAAAGGATGGAAATATAATAAGCCTCCGTAAGGCAAATTGAGGCTTAAAGGGTCTAAATTTAGAAGTTAATTAAAAAAAAATCTTAAAATGCTTTTTAATACAAATTTTGGAGGAACCCCAAATTTATAACAGAATCATATTTTCAATACAAATTTTTTTTCTTCAAAATAACAATGACCTAGGATTATTATTTAATTGGTTGCATTATATAAGGGGAAAAAAAAGCAGAATTTATTTTCAAATCTTTAGTTTCAGAACAAAATAAACAACAACAATTCAAACATAGAAGACAAATTATGTGTTGCCATTGAAGAACCCAATCATAAGAACTTTAGTCAACATATAACATTAAACAACAAACTGAACACTGTGTAACATTAATCTCGAAATTTCTGGCAATTAAATAGTCCAAAAAAAAAGCACTCAACACATCAACTACAACAAGGGATGCACTCTTCCATTTTCTTTTTCTTTGTATTTCGGATATTTCCATATAGAAATCATGCACAATGTCAATTTCTTACATATCTTGCTTAATTACTGATATACAATATTTTTATAGAGTATCAAGTATTCTATATAATACACATTCTTTCAATTAAACCATTAAAGACAATTTATTCCTGTATTCTCCTATATAAACTTCCTTTTTTTACAGTAATCAACTACTATCAGTAACTTACATTCCCAGAATTCCCTCTATAGCATGACCTATGTTACATAGACCCAATACTTTAGCTTGGTTTACATGTGTCTCACTTCATAATAGGACAAGGGTATGGATATGCGCAAAACACTTTCAACTCTAAAATATTACAAGTATATTCTCCAACGAAACAAAAAGCATTAAAGAAAAGAATAACTAATAGGTAAAATTTAATTAAGAGATAAAAAAGAATGACAATAAATGAGGTGAAAAAGAAAAAAAATAACATAAAATATTGCTAAGTCCCTATACCCCAAAATTTAAAAATGAAATCGCCAGGCATTTAATTTGTACCCACGTTCTTGAGTCAACATTTAACAGAAAGTGTCAAAAATATCCCTCAAACCCAAGTCCTATGGTGAAGAGTCAAACACAAGGATGTTAAAGAAAGATGAAGTTCAATCGCCCCACTACCCACATACAAGACTATTAGCTAAGAGTGCATTACAAATGGCCTAGGCATGAACTTGACAACACTATCAGTCCTGGAATTATTCTTGCCACTCCTTTAAAATGTTCATTCAGAAAGACAAGCTAATCTCATCAAATTATGTCATCAACAAAATTTTTACAGTCCATTAAACATGACCATTTAGTCAAACTTGGCAATTCAAAACCAGTACGGTACTTTAGTGAAAAAAGATAAAAACAATCTAGAAGTCCTGCCAACAACCACAAAGCCTAAGTTAAAAAATTAGTTCAAACTTTTAACTCAGCTCAAACAATCCATTTTCCCTGTTGTGAAATAAAAAGAAAATGGGGGAAAAACTTGTAGTGTACACAAACCAAATTATATTAAATTGGTAAAAATGATTTAAGAGCATTTTGATAATACCCCAACAATATCCAATTCAACTTCCAAGCAATTTTCCCTATTTAGGAGAGGTGTAGCCTAGGTTGCAGGAGCTAAGTTAACATTATATTTCTTTATTTATAGCCAAACTAATTACATCAAACTAAGATTGTTAAAGTCAAGATATAAATTGCAATCATTGTGATTAAGTAGTAAGACGTTAAGCATTCTGAACACACTTCAAATTAATTAAAATCATGCCCATAAAACATTAATTCTTTTCATAATACTACACATTGATCAATAGATTATATAAAATAAAATACGTTGCTGCATGTCACACAAAAAGGAAAAAAATGTTGGGAAACAAATTTATATTGTTGAAGGATGATTGTTAGAGATTTCAACGAGGGATGTACGTATGTTGGACTGGATTGAGTTAAGCCAAAACAATTTAACCCAAACAGCTCATGTTAAAAATTTTTACCCAACTCAAGCAACTTAGGTTTGATTCGGGTTGGTCGGTCAATTTATAGTTAACTCCAACTAAATATTCTTGACTATATTTCAATGCTATTATTAGGATAAATTATTAAACTAAAGCTTCTTTTTATATTTATGATATGTAGTCGACCTATGAAACATAAAAAAAAACATTATAAAATCTCTAAAATAACATAGGCTATTAACATTTGATTTCAAGTAAATCATTATATCAAATTAAATAAAAATGTGCATCTTTTGAAAATTTTCAATTCCTTTCTTGTCTGCAAGGATTTCTTTGAAGGTAGAGAGTACTAATGTGAATCAGAGGGTTTGAAATTGTCACTCTTATATCCACATATATGCATAAACTTATCTGAGAATTCTTTTAAAAGAACTGTGCCCCAATGTTTATCACTGACATCTGTCTAGAGGATTCGAGTTCTTGTGCCTCATATCTTGAGATGGGAAACAGTCTTGAGCCTTGTGTTTCAGAACTTTGACTGCTTCCTTATGTTCATCATTTCACTATAGTGGGGACTTCTTGAGGAGAGTAGATAATTTGCTAGTGTGATGAGACAAATCTTTAATAAAAAGGCTCGTGTAATTCACCAAACCCAAAAATTGCTGGATTGAGGTTTTGTCCGGCAAGACGCCAGGAAAATCCAGTATTCTGAAAAAATATGGGGTTGGAGAATAAGCTTTCCTCCTCTGATTTTCATGCCTAGGAATTCAATTAAAGTTTGGAAAAGCTGCATATTCTTTTCTAAAAGCATTAGTCCATAATGAAGGCATAAATCATAAAATTTAGTTACCAGACTATGACGAGAGTCCATGTCCTTGGAGAACAACAAGATGTCATCAATATAGATGATAGTCTAGTCTTGGATTGACTAAAAAATTTGATTAACTACCTTCTGGAAAATGGAAAGAGCAGCCTTAAGTACAAATGACAAGACTGTCCATTGGTAATGATGTCTCGAAATGACAAATGCAATTTTTATACTCTTGGCTGGATCAATGCCTAATTGCCAAAATCCCAATTTGCAGTCAAATTTCAAGAAGACTCGTGCCCCTAAAAGATGTTGGAACAAGGTTTTTGGTCGAAAAAGAGGAAACTTGTCATCTTTAAAAAAGATATTCCAAGATTGGTAATTGATCACTAGTCTTAATTTTTCTCAAACTTGTTCTGTTCGCTTGTTGACGTAAAAGGCTTCGTAGGCCCATTGACAATCTGTAGGCTCAATTAAACCTTCTCGTTTTAATTGTTCAATTTCTTGAACAACCAAGAGTAACTAAACAAAGAAACTATGGTTAATCCATAGAGGATGATCACATTTTTTTAAGAAATCTGTGTGGTTGTCTACACAACAATACTGAGAAAGTTTTGCTTGAGTTTCTTGGACCCAACGATCATCAAGAGTTTGGATTGTTGGAGAAACAGTTGAGATCCAAGGAACAAATGCTAAATTGGTTTTTAGGCCTTGGGGAGTCTATGTGAGATTCTTGATTTGTTGAAGAATATCATATCTGATGATAAATTCTTTTGAAAGCGATGGAGCGCCTAATATCCAATGCTTGAAAGTGAGTGGAGGATTTTTACAAGTTTGCTGATGAGTTTGACAGCAAAGGAGTTTTTGTCAGCAATATTGAAAGTTTGTTGATAAGGCTTCCACCATTCAAACAGTAATGCAAACAGGTGCATTAGGGTGCTTGATGGACATGTATCAATCAAAGTTGTAAGCACGATTGGATTATCATATGGCGAAAGATAAACTTGAACCTTGGCGTGGGAAAAATTGAAAATCCCATCTAGAGAGGAAGAAGTGTTGAGGACAAATGCTTCAGTTCCAAAGACTACCATCAAGGTTTTTGGGGAGTAATCACCTTTAAGAGAAAAAAGAAATTCAACATCAGACATTTCGATGTCAATGAGTTGGACAATTTTTTCAATAACAGTGGCATGCTTCTTTGTCTTCTTTGGACATTGCTTGACAAAATGACCTTTCTTCTTGCAAATGAAGCATCTAGTGTCGGATGTTTTTCCAATAGACCCCTTTCTTCATTTTCCTTTCCTAAACAAATTCAATTTCCATGTTTAGTTCTAGGTAACTTTCTATTTCTAAATAACATCCATTTCTAAAAATTTCTTTTTTTTTCAATTTCTATGTTTTCCTGTTCTTTGTAATCACAACCTCTATTTAATGGGTTGTTCAGTCAATTTCATTTCATTTTGGCAACAATGTCTTCTAACTATTCACAATCCTCAACAAAAAGTCAAAATCATCCTCTCCTTATACTAAGGAAATTTCCTGTGCACCAAATACAAGTATAAATACGCAATAGAATTGATCATCGTCATTATTATTTGTCTTCTACATGAATAATGCTAGATTGTAAAACTTGCATTTCTATTTAAGTAAATTTGAAGCGTTTCGTGAAATTCTCATCCAATGCAGTAGAATGAAAAATTATTACCATAGTCCACCTACTTTCAACAAATAAAAATATAAATAACCAAAAAATAATAATAACAATAATGGTTTATGAATGAAACATAAATGGTTTATTGAAATATTCAGTTACATAGACTTGTAATAATATGGTAATTTATAACAGTGCATGATCAATATAATTGAGAAAGATTATGCTACTAAAGGATAGGTACATTCTTAACTAGTTAGTAACATAGCTAGTGAAATTGTACTTATCTGATTATGAAATAATACTTGATTCATAAACTTAGACAAACATGATAATCCTATCAAAGAAATGAAAATATTCAGCTTTAAATGCTATAAAGCTGCATTTCTAACTAAATTATATAAATTAAGTGATTATGGTTATTCATTTAAGGGAAATAAAAAGTTTACATCTAACTTACCTAATTTATCTGTTGGAAAGATCAAACATGATTGACATTAATGAAAAATGGTAATCTCATCCTAGTGTTTTGTTTAAACATATCAATATGTCATACAAACGATAAATTATACATTAAATATATGCAATGATTTAAAATTAAAAACAACACTAAATAGAAAAAGAATTAAGGAATTTTTATTTTGATTACGACAAATATTTAAATAAAGAAATTAAAAAGACCTACCTAGCTACACTTAGGCCCCTTAAAAAATGTTGTTCATTATAAGGCATCAAACCACTATATTTCTAGTACATTAAAGGTAGAACATTTCCCTAAAATGAATCTTAAAAATTGTCTAACTTTAAAAAAAAAAGGTAACAAGGTTATACTATTACAAGAGTCACATCCCCACATAAAGTCAAAAATTGTCTAACCACGCTCTTTGATAGTCTTTGTCATCTAGAAAATTATCAATTGTTTTCTCCAAAATTGGATCTACTTCTTTTTTGTACGACCTTTCTTGGGTGTAAGAATAGCATGTATATAAGCTATACATGGCTCGTCACTATGTACATAGTGTTTAATATGTTATGAAGGTATCTTTAATGATAAATTATTGTATATCAAAGACCTTGAAGTAAAAACATATCTTCATGTTTATAATATATATAGCAATCAAATTTGTAAAGTTTTAGTAAGTTCTAATTTTCCATCAATAAAATTTCAATTTCTCCCAAAACATCTTTCTCTCTCCAAATTTCTCATTTTCCAAACTTGTGGTCATTCTCTACCTATTTCCATCCATTTTTTACATAAACACCTTCACCTTCTTTCACTTCATTCCCAACATCATCTTTTTTCTTTGTTAGTCTTTGTTGAGCTAGAGGGTTGGGTAGAAAGGCCATACCCAAGTCATCCCCTCAATGGACCACCCTTTCTATAGTGCTCATGTTTCTACTTACATCTCCCCATCGTATCAATGTAATCATAGAATTATCTAATCCATGTAATCCAATGGTTTAATGTCAACGAGGATTAAGACAATATGAAAAGCAATGTTTTCAAGATGAAAAGGCAAAGCTAGGCGGTAGCCTTCATTAGGCAAGGAGAGGTCTTGGTTGCCCATAAACAACTTGGATTAAGACAATATGAAATGCAATGTTGCCAAGGCGAAAAGGCAAAGCTAGGCAATAACCTTTCATAAGGCAAGGAGAGGTCTCGATTGACCACAAAAATAATCATCTAAAAATTTGTAAAAATTATTTATTTAATCATTAATTCTTAAAATATATTGTTTATTTGTTTAGCACCTCAAAAAGAAAAAAACAAAGTAGTTATAAGACAAGGGGGTCTTCCTCTATAATATTCTTCTCTTCCCAACTTCTATGCTACAACTTATTGTTTGCAACCACCATCTTCTTCCTTCCATTACAATACATCAATCAAACACCCCTCCAACCACGGCATACATCCTCAAAAAGACAAACCATCGCCACAACAAGCCAATTTTGCAAAGAAAAAATATATCTTCCTACATGCTAGGGCATTCACCATTAACACCTAAAATGGGATAAAATCTTCACTATGCTTTTGGAGGATGTCTAGTTGTGACTTTATGCATTTCCAAGGATTAACATAACTTCAAAAAATTTCTTTACCAATGTTGCGTGATAATATCCCATTGCATTATTCTTGTGTATCCTAATGTTTGCAAGGATTTCCTTGTTCAATGTCAAGAAAGTAGATTTGAGGATTTCATTTTGAGGTATTAATAATTGGCTGGCAATTTTGTTGGGCAATTTGTAGATCCACGCGAGACTTCCATGTTGATTGTGTAGCATGCATTTTTCAAAATGAATAATGTTATACGTGCAACAGGGGGCACATCTTCCTTGCTTCATAGCAATGATGTGAGGTTGCACAAGATTGTACCCAAAAGAGGCATTAATAACACACCAAATCATAATCACACTATAGGAAGGATATTAGCTACACAAGGTTGGGAGACTTTTGTTCGTTAGCCAAAGGATGCAATAATTACAACAATGAGGGTTCTATGCAAATATATATATCTCATAATGGATGTAAAGGTTCATGCTTGCAACATAATGGTATTGTTCAACAAGGCGACTATAAAGAGACACTACACCTTGCCACATACAGACAATGATGGGTATTCACATTAATTTGATGAAGGGCCCAACACAAAAGCTGTAAATGTAGAATTGTGCATATCTCACACTCTTTGTATTCACATACAACCACTTATCAATGAGTCGAAGGATGTCCTACCTAGAGCAATTTGTTGATTGAGCTTCATCCACTACCTCGCTACATTTAGCAATATGCTACTTCAAGTGTTCAATTCATGTGAATTGAACACAAATCAAATCAACTACAATTTTCCTCACTATACCAACCAATTGCTCATGCCAACGAGGATGATGCTTGGCCCAACCATAGGTGAGATCCATTCGAAAAGCCACATACTCAAGGTTTACCAATGTTATCTTTCATTATCAATCCCTCTATAATAATGCAAACAAAATAATAATGCAAAAATTTACATGAATACTGCAAATATGCATCTTATATGACCTACTAATAATGCACACACTACTAAAAGACATAAACACCTCCTTGAAAAGAAACACATCATTGTCACCAATGACGCACATAAAGGAAGAGCATAAGACGGCAAAAAAAACAACTAAGGGATGTGAAGAGAGAGAGTCTCTCTACCCTAATGTGATGTTATGTAATATGCCAGTACAATGGGCTAGGGTGGTGTGGAAATTGCATTGGATTTGCTCCTATGTTCAATCCACAAGAAGTTGCAAAGCCGAAGATGGCAAAAGAAGATGAAAGATAGAGAAAGAGATTGGGCCTCTTTATCTTATAACTTCTTTATTATTTGAGTAGATGGTATTGCATCATAGATAGATAGATAGATAAATATACCTGTTTTAATATGTATAACAAAAACATATAATTTGTTTTAATATATTGTTTAATTTTCACTAGTATAGGGTTTTAAATAAAAAAATTGTCAAACCCTCTTCCCCCCCCCCCCCTTTCAAGAAAATAAATAAATAAAATACAGTGCCCAATTCACCGTCTAGATATTTGGGAGGGAGTCTAAGCGCCTATGTCACCACGTCAACATTGACGAAGATATGAATATTTTCACGATAAATATTTGTTTGTATTACCGCAAAAATATTTATTTGTATTAAGGAAATAATTGAATTTCTTTGCCATCATTTAATACAAATCCAGCTACTTCTTATCTTTTTATAATATAATCTTTAGTTTCATTAAAAATATCTTCATTACAGAATTTCTTTATTGTGCATGTGCAGGGCGCTTGGCAACGCCTTGACGACACCAATGAAGATATGAATATTTTTATTAACAACAGGAATTGACTCAACTACTTCACCACCATTTAATACATGTCTAATTATTTCTCATGCCCTTATATATACAATCTTGACTTTCACTAAAAATATTATCTTTACAAATTTCTTTGATGATACTTTTAGAATTGTCCAATTCTAGAAATTTTGATTTTTAACTTTTAAAAGAATTGTCTTAGTTTTTAAAATCTAATTTTAATTTGAAAAAATTGCCTCATTTCTTGTTTGATTTGGTTTAAATTAGATTACCTCATTATTGTTTTGTATAGACATAAGCTCCACTTTTGAAGCTCTAGATTTGGAGAAATTATTCCCAGAGAATGTTTCTATAGTAAAAAATTAACGAAGAAAGTTTACTTTAATTTAACAATATCAAACATGTTTCAAGCCCCCAAACGAGTGCAAAGACATAAATTATAGTCCAAGGAGCAACAATTTGTCGCACAATTGCGACTAGCACTAAACAATTTATTACAAGCTAGGGACAAAGCTTAAGAGAACTTTAAATCAAATCAAACGATTAAAAAAATATATAACACAGAAAATACTTGAAAAATACTTTTAAAGGATGGTACCTCAACTATTTTTTTTCCCTTTTTTTTTCTTTTTTACACATTTTTTATCCTTTTCATTCTTCAATTTAAATGCATTTTACCTACTAATCATTATTAGCTTTAATGTTTCTTCTCATTTTTTATTAGAGAGCTTATTTGGTAAAATTCTAAAATATAATATATGAAACACATCTCAAGCCCATGTCCTATCATGCAGCGTCAAACACAGATATGTCCAACTAAAGTAAAGGGTCTAACTAACATATAAAGGATGGGACCTCAACTATATTTTTTTTCCTTTTTTTTTACACATTTTTTATCCTTTTCATTCTTCAATTTAAATGCATTTTACCTACTAATCATTATTAGCTTTAATGTTTCTTCTCATTTTTTTATTAGAGAGCTTATTTGGTAAAATTCTAAAATATAATATATGAAACACATCTCAAGCCCGTGTCCTATCATGAAGCGTCAAACACAGATATGTCCAACTAAAGTAAAGGGTCTAACTAACATTGATCATAGCAGCCCAATAAAAGAAAAGGAAAACAAGGAAGTTGAAAGAATTGTCTATTAGGCAAATATGACCCTAATATCAGTTTTACCCCAAGTCCTTCACCACACAAAAACTGACAAAAAGATAGAAGATGAAGATAAGAAAGAAGTGAAGAGAATTAAAGGTGTATGTGTAAGGAGTATATCAAAGTAGGACAAAAAAGACCAAACATGATAAGAGAAAATATTAGGACGGGAAAGATACTCTTTAGGAGATGAAAATTTTATTAATTAATAATTAAAACTTATAAAAACTTCATAAACGTGATCCGTGCATATATACACGTATATGACAAACAAGGAGACGCAATGAAACACATGTTTACTTTACTATACAACAATACAGTACCGATACACCTTTATGACATATAAAAAGAAGCTTTAGCTATTGTTTTAAACATAATAATGTTATAATGAATTCTTAGAAAGTGTTCATTGTAAATCTCCAAAATAAATTTTACAAAAAGAAAAGCTTGCTTCAATTACTTGCAACATGTACAACTCTATTAATTTTTTTTCTGTTGACATTGAAAAAATTAAATGTTCTTCCAATACTTCAGCTTTTTTTTATCACATGAATTTTTCAAAACACATCTCAATTAAGTCTTTCACAATGTCAAAATAGAAAATACCATCTTCTTCAATCCGGGCAACTAAAAAAGTTTTTTCCTTAATTTAATTTGTTAACTCTCTTTCCCTTTCACAAAAATTATTAACATCTAATGGACTCTTCAATATTGGAACATCTTAATTTTGTAGCATCTATTGAAAGTTCATTAGCATTCATCTTCCAAGTCAATACTCATTCTCTTTTCAAACAGCCTAATATTTTTCAAACAGCCTAATATTTCCATGAAGTTTTGTGAAGCTCTTCTCGTAAACAAAATTGCTTATTCCAAGCCAAAAATATCTCAGTTCACTCCATTTGACTAATATCAATCCTTAACCAATGCTCAACAAAATTATTTGAAACATCATTCAGGTTCTAGGCCATTTTTTTAATTCATTCTAAAGTTGAACACCTCATCAAAGAATTTTTCCTTGTGTTCAAACTTCAAATTTTTCTCAAAAACTCCCAATTTGGTTAATCCAGCAATGGTTCAAATTGGAGTCAACAGTAAATTCACCCTCAAGTTATCAAGTCTTTGTATATGGAATCAAAATTATCATCTCTAGATTTTTTTTTTCAAACATAGCATCCCATGGATATTCAAATAAAGTCACAAAATCTCTCCCCATATTCAAATTCCTTCCTTAATAGAGAAATTCATATCAAATGGTGCAATATATGTAATAATCATCACTTCATAATCAATCAATTCCTCCAAAAATTGTGATAGGAAACTACGAAGAAGTAACCTTCAAAAGATATGCTATCTTGACAAAATATAGAGTTGCTGAAAGGTGGATGAAATCCAAAAGGGCGTGCAACAATATAAAGATGAAATTAGAATAGAGAACAGAGAGAATCTACTTCAACCTTGAATGTAACCAGCTCAGTTAGATTATACACAATTTATCAACATAAAGATGCACATGCTTTTAGACTAGACAGATAAATATCACAAATACGAATGTAACCAGCTCAATTAGATTATACACAATTTATCAACATAAAGACACATGTTTTTAGACTAGACAGATAAATATCACAAATACTAAAAATTTACAATCAAATTATTCAAATACAAAGAGCACACACAAACAACTAACAAGAAAGATCGATGGATGACAAAGAAATGCTGCAGTATTTTCCCCCAAGTCAGACTATGAGATAGATAACCAAGCCAAGCAAGGAAATACTAGCCCAATCCAACAAGCACAATATCGTACAATAGATCAAATGAATTAAATATCAAATGCTTCACTCAGATAATAAGAAGGGACAAACAGACCTACCAAATAGACAGAATGTAGAAAATGATACAAACAAGGCTCAAGATCAAGCGTCAATGCAATCAATCAGACATATAGGATCACAAACTCTCGCTTATCAATTAACGGCTTTGTAACTTACTAATATCCATCTCGTAGTCCACCAAACTTCTCCTGACCTGCTGTATCCCAACAGTAGAACCTGATCTTTCCGCAGTTTGTAAAGAAGTCCAGTGGATGAACCTCAACACCAATTGTGGCTACAAAATTATTGGACCAATCAGCAACCTGGACCACTCAAACAGAAGAGAAAAAAAAAAAAAACTGCCAGAAACAAGATATTCAAATCCTTACGCTCGTATTTCTTCTCGAACTCCCCAGTTAGATGTCGTTTGACAAAGGTAGTCTTCCCTGCATTTGTTGACAGATCACTCGATGCATCAGATCAAAGGGAAAAAAAAAAAAGAATAACGTAAAATCCAGCAAATTTCAAGAAACTTTAAAGCATCGGCATCGATGTAAAAAATCAGAGATATGGGAGACGATCGGTTACCTGTACCACCATCACCGACAAGGACAAGCTTGAAACTAGGGTAATCAACGGTCTGTTGATTCGGAAGCGCCTGAAAAATTCACGAGAAGAAACATAAATCAGCGATCAGAAACAAACCCTAACCCTAAACCATATGAAGAACAGGAGGAGGAGAAAGAGCAACAATAGACAGATAAATACCATTCTCGCAACGCAAGAACGAGTGAGTTCGTAGAGCGAAGCACAGAAAATAGACTTTAGGCTGCTGAACGAAAGAAAAATGAACACACACAATGGGGAAGGTGCGCAGCATGTCGGGTTTTATACGGTTGGAGATGAGGGCCGAAAGCAGCTGAAGTTGGCTTTCGATCGACGCGATTCTCTTGACCGTCCGATTTAGTCCCGCTTAAAATCAGCGCTTGAATTGAGACCTTACACGTGGCTCCTTTTTTGGGATTTTTTTTTTTTTTTTGAAAAGCTGATGGTCAAAGGGTCAATCAAACCAACCACCGACCTGACCCCCACGGAATTTGGGCCTAAGATTCATGGATCTTGGACCTAAAGGTGCAGCCTAGGGCTATAAATATTCCTATGGCATCTTCTTATTCAGACGGTGGGTGGTTAGAAGAAATAAAGCAGAACATATAGCTGTAATATTCTAGACAATATGCACGAATCTCAGTCTAATGTCTGAAGAAGGTATCCCTTTGTTCTTTTAATTAAGTTTGGTTGTAGAGATTAGCCTGTATATGTAAATTAGCTGGAATTCCTCAAGTTATCTTAAAAACAGCACATTAATGAATTAGTATAATATATCGCCTCTTTATGGAAACCACATATTTGAAGCAAAATTACTTGTAAAAATAGCCGATCATATATGCTTCTAACAAAATTGAAATAAGATTTTTTATTTTTTATTTTTGGGCCTTTAGATGATTTAAGGAGAATCTTTCTTCTGAAAGTAATTTCATAAAAGGTCGTATACAAAGGGAATTTAATATATATATATACTACAAATAAAGTCTTACTTCAAGGGCCAATGTGAATGAAATAATTGTTATATATTAAAAAATATAGTATAATTTCATTAATCACTTAATAGCTAAATTTTGGTGTTTGTTAGGACATCTCTTATGGTTATACCTATTTTAAGTTTAATATATTATTCACATCATTAATATACCATCCAGATTATCGACTTATCAAACTCTCATTCATTAAACCCTTATCTTCAATGCTAACAGTTTATTAAATTATACTGAGCGCCTGTAATGCCCAGTTAAAAAAAATTTTAAATAAAAAATAATCACCAAGTGCTCGGTAATTAATCATCGACGTCAAACGCCCAGCAATAGACGTCTGATGTTGACTGGGTTATTGAGTGTCAGTTAGGCGCTCAATAACCCAACATTATTGATGCCCTTAAAATAGTTAATTCAATTCAACTGCCAAAATAAATTTTTTTAAATAATTAATTGTACACCAACATTTAAAAATTTCTTACATTCTAATTACGACAAAATTGCCTATTATGCCTTAATAATTAATTTTAAAAAATTAAATTTATTAATTTACTGTAAAAGTCACTCATTTTAAATTGTGACAAACAGTACCATAATTTTAAAATTATTTTTTATAAGTTCTTTCAAACAGAACTATAATTATTGTTTTACAACCACTTTTTAAAACATAATCTCAAACAACTAAGTAAGATTAGATGAAATGGTCAAGAAAATCACATGAAATGATAGCCAACTACACCTGCCTTTGGCCGTCACATCCTACCATATAAATGCCAGCATTTTTCTACACATTACCCGCGAATTTTAGGTTCCTTAGGACCAACTCATTAAATAATATTTTATACGTGCACAAAAGACCTCGTGGTTCTCTGAATCATAACTGATGAGTTTAGGTTAAGGTAGTTCTCTATACATTTATTCCAAGTTTTTCTAGTGAAATTCAAAATATCGTTGTTTAGCATTCCACATTCAATACTAATAAAAATATAAAACAATACAGCCTCTTTAACTAACTATAAGATTCACAAGTTTTAAATGAATAAATATTATGCATCACTTCTCTGTCCAATGCTTATAAATATTATAATGACAAAAAAAAAAAAAAGACAAACCCTATTCCCTCACGTATTTCCATCAACCAAATTCAGACAAATTGATAGTCAAATGCGTTTCGCGTACTGCCAAGCATTTATGTCACATGAAGGCAGTACGCACCGAAGTGCACGGCACTGCCAATAGATGTAGTTAGTTACCACCGAATCGACTGCGCAAATATCACAATTGGAAGCAGCGTTAGAGAGTATCTGATGATTCATAGATATCTCATTTTTCTTACTTCTCTCAATAATCAGTGTAAAAATGAATCACATCAGCTGACCAGCATCACACTATTCTACTATGATAAACAAAAACAAACTACATTCCATGGACTCGGTGAAGTATACGATGATCCAAATCCGTAACACATATCACTCGTCAAGCTCAAAATCAGAAAAAAAAAAAAAGAAAAAAAACAGTTTTGATAGACAAATCCATTGCATATGAAGAACTTTCTTTTTTTTCTAGGCCAATACAAAAGGGAGGAAAAAACATGGGCAAACAAAAAAAAAAAAAAACCCTTTTCAAATGGGTTTCAAGCTAATTTCAATTACTCAAATGCATCATCATCATCATCAGGAAGAGGTTGAGCAGCAGCAGCAGCAAGCTCAGCTTCATGTCTGCAAACCACAATGTCATAATCGCATTAGCAATGAATAATTGAGATTGGAAATGGTCACGCTCTCTATCTATTCAGATAACACCATAAACAAATACTTCAAACATTCTAAACAAAACACAATTGGCACCACACACGAATACTACAAACACAAAATATAACATATTGTGTGGTTATTTGCATATTGAGTACTGCCTGTTGAGTACAATGTGCTGTGAGAAGGCAAGGGATGGAAGAAACTTGCAATGCAATAACACTTCAAGCTTAAAATAGAAAAAGGCAGGACCAAACAGTCACACTAAATTTCAACTCAAATCATCTTAACAAATCCTTTTCCTAACACAACTAGCCATGTCAATTTGCATTCCCTCCCCATTAAGGGCCAAGTCAATAGATAGTCATCCCATACTCTATTTCAGAAATAAAAAAATTAAAAAAACTTTGATATAATAGATTCATGCCATGATTTTTACCAAGCAGGCAGCTACATAACACAAATTTCCTCCTTGAATCACGTGTGTAACTAGATTTATATAAAGATATATGATAAACACTAGCACTGGCACATATGCCCTACAACCACTTGCATACTAAAAATATTAAAACAATTACTCCAAAATCCCTTACCAAAAAGCTGGCATAATCAAATTACGCAACCATTGGCTACTAAAAATAGCAACTACAAGTTTTTCAAATTGTCAACCTGAACACCCCTCCCACCAAATTCAAAGCCCTAGCCGTAAAAATTTTTCCATTATCGTTTTAAGTATTTGAACTAGAACTAGAATCATAACATTTTAAAAGTCAAAAACCAATAAACTAAAGTAGATCACTACATTAGTAAATTTAGAACCCACAGCCAGAATTTCACATAGACTTAAAATTCAAATGAGTCAAGCTGTAAGAACCACATATCGAAAGCAAAGTAATTAAATCGAAACCAAGCAGTCAAATAGTTAACCATAAATTTAAATGGAATCATAAATCATATTTTTTTCAATTTTTCAAACATAATATATACATATATAAACAAGTCTATTACTAAGATGTTCATTTGATGATTTGAAATTACTATTAGAGCTAACTGTCACTAGTATTCAAATAAATCTCTTATTTTGCATGTATATTTTAAAAGGGATAAGACAAAGAGGATCTTAAAGTTATAATGTTTTCTTTTTACAATTTTTCAAGGGATTAGAGAAATCTTAGAATAGGTTAAAGTTAAAAGAATAAAAATAAGTAAAAACAAAATAAGAGACAGATTGCAAAAAAGCATAATTTTGTAAGTGCAAGTTAAACATCAGGTGTAAAGTTGATGTTTTTTTTTTTGTTCTTTTATTATTATAGGAATCAGAGAGAGGTTAAAATAGTTTAAGGTTAAGAAAACTATAATAATAAAAAGACACAGGATGCAAAAACATTTGTTGAAAAAAAGGGAAAAATTTAGAGAAAAAAAAAAGGACACAGGTTGCAACCAAAGTTACACAAGTCATGCACCTTCACGTAAGCTGCATTTTTTCACAACCCACGCATTTGTAGGTTTGCAATTAGGATGAAGTCATGTAATTCAATTATTTTAACTTCTATGATCAACACTGAATCCTAAAGTCAATCAAGACATGAACTTCCTCAAAAAGGAGCTGATTTAAGTACAGAAAAAATAATAACAGATAGAAGAAGCATACTGTTGCTGAGCTGCCAAATCGATCTGCACTTCAGGAGGTGCAAGAGCTGGAGACTCAACAAAATGGAGATTCGGATCCCTGCAAAAGATCAAATAATCTCCAGTATTAACACTTTCCTGCAACAATAAACATCTTGAAGGAATACAAGATGATGAAAGAGTAGCAGATTTGTCATTACCCAGCTAGTTTACGAGCAAGATACAAGAAAGGCTTCTCAAAGTTGTAATTGCTTTTAGCAGATATTTCGTAATACTGAAGATTTTTCTTTCTATGAAATGTCACTTGCTTTGCTTTAACCTGCCTGTTCTTTACATCAACCTTGTTTCCGCAAAGAACAATGGGGATGTTCTCACACACCCTACCAGAAATAGAAGTCAGACATGAATATCACCATACTTTCATCCAAAATAATCACACAGCAAACATTTCCTGAAGAAACTAGCCTTTGAAGACCCACCTGCAGAGGTCTCGATGCCAGGTAGGAACATTCTTGTATGTCAAACGTGCAGTTACATCAAACATGATGATTGCACATTGTCCATGGATACTAAAAGGAAACAATGGATATACAATGTTATAAAAATTCATGTCAAAAAATAGAAATCAAAGATGAATGCCAGGCACAAAAAAGGAAAGGAGAACAGATGTTTGATATTTACCAAAGACAAGAAATCAAAGTTGTCCATACTATGTGTGATACTGATAAAATCACAAGAATTCAAGTGCACACAAAAACCCCAATAACATGTTTTCACATAGATCCTATGTAAGATGAATTATGAAGTCTCTCAACTAATCAGAAGGAAACAAATTAATATAATATCAATTCTGTTGAGTACTTCATCTGAGATCTCAAGAAAACTTTTAAAAAATAGAACTAAATTTGCTCAAATTTGATTCAGCTTGAAACATGGATTGAAAGGTTCTCGTACAACTTCCCTTCCTTTCTTATAAAATGTCATATGGAACAGGCCTGAACTATTTAACCACTCACATGATTACGTGTCTGGCTATACTATAACTTTTATCGTTTTATGTATAGGATGAGAAATATTGAAAGCATTCGCAATTAAAAACATTTTCCCTAATTCAAGCAAAACCCAGGAAATAGATGTGTTGCAAATTCAAACAAAAAAAAAAAAAAAGAAAACTGACAGAAGATATATTTATATTTTTACATCCATTCTCGAAGACACATCAACTAATATGAACACTTCTCGAAGACGAAGACACATCAACTCATATGAATTCTTAAAGGAATCATGGTACATCGTCAGAGAACAGAATCTTGTAAAAGAAGCCACATTTTTTCTCGAAAGGCTTACTAATATCCGTCTCTGAGTCCACCAAATTTCTCCTGACCAGCTGTGTCCCAACAGTAGAACCTAATCTTCCCACAGTTAGTGAAGAAATCCAAAGGATGAACTTCCACACCGATCGTCGCTGCAAAAACACGAGGTTTCAGTGTCATAACAATCAAATCAAATCAATCGATCGATCGATCAATAAATACAGAACTCAACAGGACAGAAATCTGAATCCCTCGCCTACTTACGCTCGTATTTCTTCTCGAACTCTCCCGTGAGATGCC
>JAJIYU010007708.1:0-18806 GCA_030144865.1 Tinospora cordifolia | reverse complement strand
ATCCACATTTATTAAAATATTTATAACAATTAAAAAATTAATTAAATGTCCAGGAAATAAATCAAGATTGTTGTAATTTACATTGGAATCCAAAAAATTATATTAGAAATATGGTTATCTTGGAATTGAAAAATTACCATATATAACATCAAAATAACTTATCAAAAAAATACAGATAATTTATTATTTTCATCACATGGGGACGACTGAAATTGGAGATGATGTGTACTGAAATTTCAAAATGTAAATAAGAAATAGGATAAGCAAAAAAAAAATATCTCGACAAATTTGACCGATCTCAGTCTTATCTTGTTATAATCCGAATCAAACACATCCCCTTTATTTCCTCCCCTTTCAAATGTTATTTCTTCTTCATGATCAGCTCCTGTGTTTTTCACTCACAAAACCAGTAAGAAAACTCCAAGATCTTTTACATTAAAAGACGTTTCATAGTGTTCACCATCAAACAAGTGATCTGGAGGTATTCTCTACACAAACCATGCCACCATTTCATCTTCTTTTCCTTTCATTGGCTTGCAGCAAACCAACCGATTTGCATCCTAAGACGTTCCCAAATTTGCAAGAGGGAGCCTCCGTTAGACGCCTTCATAGCCCACTAAACAAATAAATCAAGCTTTATCCCCGTGGTTTCTTTCTTTCCTTTCTTCTTTCTCTCCTTTCGTCTCTTCATTTTCTCTATTCCCACACCTTTGTGACGTTTAAAAAAAAAAAAAAAAAACCTCCAACATAACAAAGGAAATTAACCCAAAAATTCAAACAAAAAATAATCACCAAAAACCTCGTCGTATGTTGGACCTATTGGTATCGAACAACAACGACTATTGCGAGGGGCATAATTTATATTGCTTGCACTTTTACTTTTATCGTTTATTTTATGCTCAATCTAGTTGTTTAGGAAATGAAATTTATTTAATATTTATTTTTATGCTATTAGGTTAACCATACATAAATATTTATACTGAAATTGTGACAAATTAAAGTTTGGAATATAACAATTACTAATAATAATATCTGTAGGTAATTTAGGTCAATAACTGGGGAAGATCTTGATGTGGCATGAATCTCGATGCTTTTGGATGTTTAAATAGGTAAATATAATGTTTGAGTTTTAAATTATTATTTTTAATTAAAATAAGCATGCGTGATTGTTTGTTAGTTTAAGGTTGTGTGTCGCAACTCACTTCTTAAAAATGACGTCACAAGCAGTATATAATGTCATATACACAACACCTACGTATATAATATTATATCAACTTCTTACACTCAATACTACTCAATAACTATACAAAAATTTTAACAGAGTCTCTCATAAAACTTTGACTTATCTCAAATGAACATTTACACGTGATAAACCATATTATCAATCCACAATTCTATAATTGATAATGTTCATAGACCAATATCAATCATAACTCATAATTCATAATTTACAAAATTCTACACTCTTAACTAGTAGAAACAAATCCAAATCTCTCTGGTGATATTACATATACAATGATAAATATAATTATACAAAAATATAACCTAAAAAATAAGTAAACCTACGCACACAACAATAACTGAAGAGCCAACTATTTTCTTGTGTTGGTCTCTTCCCTTTTTTTTATTCTTGAAATGTTAAAGATAATAAGTGAACGACAACATATCCAGTAAATATTTTCTATCTATAACATTTAGATGCATTTAAATAATCGTGCAGAAAATCAAATTATGTAAAATATTTAAATTTATCACGCGCATTCAAGTCATACATACATGCATTCAACATAGTGATCGTGCTATTTTCATGCATCATTTAATAAAAACATGCACAACCACATTTTTCAAAAGTAGAGTCAGTCTCACTTCTTTTCTGGCCTGGACAATAGTAGATTGTACTTCTAATTATCACCAACTCCATAATCATTTTGAGGATTATTACATAGAGAAAGGTTGATACTTCTCATAGCTCAGTCTCACATGGATTATCATATAAAAAATATTATTCGCTATGACTTAGTCTATCGAAATGATATCGCATTTTATATATGCTCTTGTAAATCTAAAATACGCTACCGTGTAAATAAAATTTTATGAATTTCAAACCAATGCAAATTTGTCAATACAAATAGCGTGCTTACATTCAAATTCATTTTATATCTACAATGCTATATAAATAATTAAGATAAAGAAATACTCACAGAATATCAATAACTAATTCTGTTGGGCACGTATCTTATTTCCTGGTATGATAATCAACCACTTTCAAATTTACTGTAAAATTCGGTCATATATAATCCATCATTTCATATATAATATATATTTTCATTTACATTAGTTCTCATTTCATAAAAATCATGGTTTTGACATAATATTATCATTCATATAATACCATAAATAATTATTATTCACCAAAATTACTGTCCAACCAATTTCTAATATCCACTCTCAAAAATCTAGGTTTCAATGTACCACAATTAACCTATTTCAGAAATAATTTTTATCCACAGATCAAATTTATTTATTTTTATAAAAAATTTTAACGTATTTATTTTTCATATTTAATTACATACATGAATTAGACATCACATATAGCTGCATATTAGCTCGAATATTCTCAGTAACCTTTAAAATTAAGTTTCTGCTCATATACCATATTTTTACAGCAAAAAATAAAATAAATAAACTTCCAAATCATATTTTTCTTTAATTTGCAAAATTTTCATAAATAATCTTATTGATCAATCATTCACCAAAAATTCATTTGATATCCAAAATTTACAAATTTGGTGTCAATAGATACATATTTTCGTTTTCTACATTCATATAAGTTTCAATCAAAGTTTTATCTGGGTTTAACATATCCAAAAGCCTATCCAAAAATTATAAAATATTGGGTATTTATTTTAAAATCTACAAGTTACATGGGCAAAAATTGACCACACATCTAAAGTCTACTTATCATAAGAAGTATTTTGGTATAATTTTTATTAAGTTTTACTCACTATGGGGGAATATCTCATTTTTAGGTACTACAATAAAACACCTCATGCAGTACAAATTATACATTTAGGTTAGTAGTATTCAGCTTATCTAGCATTTTTATAACAATAATTTGGAGAAATAACTTATCTGTACATTGAATCTGAAGAAAAAATGGACGTTCTCCTTTTTTTCATTTCTTTCCTCCCTGTCCGACTCGCCACTTTCTCTAAAATTCTTGTTTTGGCTCTAGACATGCAAAACAACAAAATAAATGAAGGGATAAAAGAAAGTGAGCAGCCGACCCACTATTATATAGATTGCACAATTACCAAATTGCCCTCCTAACACCTTCTAATCAATTAACCCACACAATCAATATATATATATATACATATACATGTATGTATGCACGTATGTCTCAATGTATGTATGTATGTATATATTTTACACCCTAATTATTATTTTTTTAATAACTACTTTAATTTAAATTAATTTATAAACATATTATGTATTTTAATATGTGTGTAATTAACACGTACATATACACGTAATCCGCATAAATATGTGTATTTATACATATTTACTGTCATTTAAATTAATTTACATTTAAATTAAAATATGGAGTGTTACATTGTAATTTAATGAATGTTAGTAAATGATGACACGATATAATTGTATGTGTCACAACCCCTTTTCAGATGATGTCATGACCGGTACAAAATTCTCAAACATGTCAGAGTACTGACATGTCAAAAACCCTGTAAGCCTTCATAACCAAATCATCAATTTTCTAAAAATTTTGACAGAGTCTCATCTAAAAATATAACATATCACCAAATTCAAATTATTTGATAGATCACAATCAATATAAAAACATATATATATATTTTTTATAAAATTAAGCATACATCCACAAAATCTATAATTTGTTCTGGCATTACATGTAGATGATAACAAGTCTATATACATCTTCAAATATATTAATCCAGTTAAATAATACAATTACAACACCCTTTCAACTCCAAAAGAAACTAATAATAACATCACAACCTCTTCCATTTGCCTTTCCTGTCAAAACCTATAAGAAATAATGGAAAGTTGAGTGAGTAAATAACAAACTCAGTGAATAATCTGACTTATAGTATTATATAGTCATCATACATATAAAACATGCAAGGCAAAACAAATTTCAAATCACTTACAAATAAAATAAAAATAACATACATGTATAATGCAATATGTAAATTCCTACCTTAATCACCCTAGCCATACTTCAAAGGGGTATCCCTGGTCATATTCCAAAGGGGTATCCCTAGTCATACTCCGAAGGGTTGTGAGTTTTTTTATAAAATCATTTCATGAAATTCAAATAAACTTGTAATATAGTATATCATTTTATATAATAAACATCATGCGTGTTAATATAATACCAACATCGAATATAATATCATAAGTAAAGATTACTCACAAAAATTACTGTCAAACTAGTTTCTAATATCCAATAACATTTTGTCCCTATGACACCAATAAAATTCTGTTATCACAAATCATTTTATATGTATCAAATCAATCATTTAAATTTATTTTATAAATCATTTCCAACGTATTTACAGTTTATATTTAATTAAATATATACACTCGGTCTCATGTATTAATGCGCATTAACCTAAATATGTTTAATTATCTTTAAGATTATTTTTCTATTCATATAAAGTATTTTTATGATAGAAAATATTAAAATGAGGCTTCCCAATTATATTTTTATTAATTTTTTTAATTTTGATAAATAACCTAATTGGTCAATTATTGCCCAAAATTTTAATTGACATTCAAAATTCACGAATTTGTTGTCTATGAATATGTATTTTTATTCTCTACATTTGTATGAGATCTAATTATAATTTCATTGGGGTTTGACATACTCAAAAACCCATTATAAGGTTATTTAACTTTGAGTATTTATTTTGGTATCTACATAACAAAGAAATGAAAACTAACCATATATCTGAGATCTACGTATCCCAATGAATATACTGATATAATTTTTACTGAGTTTTATTCACTATTAAGTAACACTCTATTTCTAAATACTATTATAAAATATTTTTTATATTAAAAATTATACCTATAAGATTGTAGTACACGATTTATTTAATATTTTTATAACTAAAATTGAGAAAAATGTCTAATTTGCACATTGAATTAAACGCAAAACCCTAGATTTTCTTCCTCTTTCTCATGCTTTGTTTTGTGGCTGTGGCTAACGTTCTGGAAATGGAACCACAAAAGACAGGTGAAGGTATTGAGAATGGCCCAACACTCTCACCGCCCACACACCCATCTATATATATAAATATTCCAACAAATGAGATTTAAATTCTCCAATTAACTAGACAACGCCCAAATACATGTTATTCTTTCTTTTGCATTTTTCTTTATTTTCAATTCAATTACATAAGCCACCCACCATTAAATACAACCTCCTCGTGCACGCCCTTATTTTATTATTTATTTACCAAAACTCCTTCTTATATAATATATTATACACCCATTTATACTACCTAGACTCATTATTTATAATTCTATAATAATAATAATAATAATAATAATAATAATAATAGTAATAACAATGATATTACTATTATTACAATTATTATTATTATCGTTAAATCACCTAAAATTATTTATTTATTTTAATTTTTTAAAAATCTATTTTAAATTTATATTGTTTTTACATGACTTTATGTATACTTATATGTATGTGTATAATACATGCTTATACACATATACATCATGTTCACGTATCATAAAAATTACGAGTTGTTATAGTATGTATGGATTGATAGTATGTCAAAGTCTTTACCACACTAGCTTATGTTCTAAATCTTATTATATGAAATTGTTAATATGCCCATGTTATATTTCAGTTATATTTATGATGTAGCATGTTATGCTTGTAAAATTCTCTAAAAAAAATATTAATTAAGATTCTCATCACGTACTCCACTAATGACTTGTTATTTAGTGTCATTATGTTGTCCCTGATCCGAACTCGACATTGACCATTTGTTTACTTTGATACTTGACTTAGTATTTTGATGAGATGAGATAAGTAGT
This sequence comes from Tinospora cordifolia, assembly GCA_030144865.1. NCBI lineage: Eukaryota > Viridiplantae > Streptophyta > Magnoliopsida > Ranunculales > Menispermaceae > Tinospora > Tinospora cordifolia. The sequence goes on along the minus strand of JAJIYU010007708.1, from coordinate 12,704 downwards.
CATATTGGACCTTACTTCCCATATAAAGTCCATAATAGGTCATAAGCCTTTGAATGTTACATTTAGATAATATCTAAGATCACAAGAGAGCACTAAAGTTGTGTTTAGTTGGTGAGAAAATCTTATTTTCTTGTGTTTGATTAATAAAAATTGGTGAAAACAAATTTTATAAACAATTGCTCAGTCTAACAACTTATCTCATCAAAATTTTCTCAACTTAAAGGATGAAAAAATAAAATATTCTTATAAGAAAATTTTTTGTATATCAATTTAAAAAATAACTATTTATAACTAACTTTTATTAAATTTTTTCATGTTCAACCAAACAACCATGAGAAAATTTTTCCAACAACATTTTTTTCAATAAAATTTTCTTAACAAATTAATATTTTCTCAGGAAAAATTTTCTTAGCAATCAAACACACCGAGATATTATTTGGGAAAAACACATTTTTGTAAAAAAAATAAAAAAACAATTATATAAATATCACTATCATCATTTATATATATATAGTAGAAACTTAATAATAAAATTATCATATTCTTTGTGCGTTAAGATTAACAGTTAATAGTAAACTAATATTTGGTATACACGTTATATAATATTGGTATACAATTAATATAATATTAAATATTAAAATTAGATAAATTAGATACAACACCAATATTTAGTATACAAATTATATAATATTGGTAAATAGTTAATATATTAATATTATAATATCAAACATCAATATTAGTTAAATTAGATGGTATACAAATATTTGGTGTATAAATTAAAATTATATAATATTTGTATATAGTTAATATATTAATATTGTAATGTCAAATATTAGTATCAGTTAAATTAGATGGTATATCAATATTTAATACACAAATTATATAATATTGGTATACAACAAATATATATTACTTGAAATGTATTCGTAGAACAAATATTTAGTTGGGACTATTTGTCCCACTCATTCTCATCATCTGGATTTCCTTCATCACAAAAGCTACAATAAATATTGATAGAAAAGTAAGAAGGGAGTTTAAAATATTGAATCAAATAAAATTCCTAATCAATGTAGCATTGATTATTTTTCAAGTCTTTTTCCACTCCAAAACTAATTTAAAATAAGTTTATTTCTTTCTTCGATTATGGACAAGCATCAACAAAATTCACAGGGCTTTTATATAATTACTCATTTATATAAATAACAAAAAGCTAGCCTTTTGCTTTTTAACGGAAAGGCGAAGCTCCAATCAAATTATCGAACAATGAAAAATAGTCGAAGTGTCCCAATGAATAGAAGTGGTCCGCCGCTGCACCTACCATTTGTATCTTGCCCTTGCCATTGAAACTTCCTTGATTTCTTGTTTGCATCTCGGCCTATTCATTGCATTGCACTACATATTCTGTTCTACATCGTGTCGCTGTCGCCGTCTCGCTACTCATGCTTGAGTCCACCTCCGCCGCTGTGCCTGAACCCCACCACCGTCGTGGCTCACTTCTGATATTGCTGCTGCTCGTGATTGCTGCCTTTGTTGCCACTTGCCACTGCTTGTTGCTGCTGTTGCTCATGCTCATCTTTGATCTACTAACTTGTGCTTCCTGTCGCTTCTTTAGATAGACTAAAGTTATCTTGTTTTTCTTTTATCTCTCTCTCTCTATCTTTCGTTCACGCACATTGCAAAGAAGAAGAGCAACAACACTTTGCGAAAAAAAAGAATAACAATTGATATTTTAGTAAATATTTATTTAAATATAGTATTTAAGAAAGTTTTATTTTTAAAAAAGCTAAAATTTTTGTGACTTTCTCAAATTTTTTTGGCACGACGTTGAAATAATGTTTTGAATGTTGTCGGAAAAATTATATAACTTAAAGTTATTTATTTGGCAAATTTATTTATTTTTAAATAATATTAATGTAATTATTATAATTTTATTTATTTTGAGATGAATATTGTATTTATAATTAAATAAAAATAAAAATTTATTTTAATGTACATATTACCTCGCTATCAAATAATGTATATTAAACATCTCTTCATGAAGTAATTATAAATATTATAATAGTATAAAAATTATAAAGGCATCAATCACATTAACAGTTATTTATTCATTTATTTATTTATTTTGGTAGACGGTGCTCCTGTATGACACGATACAGGCCCGCAATCACCGCTTTATAGCTGAATGCGTCGTTTGATTTCAAAGTTCGTTCTGAGATATGCTTAGCCGTATTGCAAGGCGTTGTTTCTGCACTGGCTCCGTGCCATCTCGGCCATGGCTCTTTGTTGGCCTCGGCAACCCTGGCGAGAAATTCCAAGGCACAAGACACAACGTGTGTAGTTTCTTTCTGTTTTCTATCTCTTATACTTTTTCGACAAACCCTAGCTGCCTCTCTAGATTCTTTCCTCTCTTTAATCCGCTCTGGTTTGATTCAGGTAGGGTTTGATATGATCGACGCCTTTGCGGAGTCTCTGGACATTCCTATGAATCAAGTTCACTGTAAAGCGTTATTTGGACAAGGTCATGCTCTTGCCTTTTGTAGTAGCAGTTGTAGAAGTTGCTGTGGTGTTGTCGGTTCTTCAATTGTTTGATATTGATGGAAAAGTATTTATTTGTATTTATTTATTTTGGTTTTTCGTTTTAGGTATGGTAGGAGATGTTCCGGTTCTACTCGCGAAGCCGCAAACTTACATGAATTTGAGCGGTGAATCTGTGAGTACTCGTATTTGATAATGACTTTGTTCTTTCAATCTTTAAAGCAAAGAACGAGCTTCAATCGCGTCTCTTAGTTCAAATTCTGCTTTCATGGAGGACTTCTCGCCTGTGAGCGGTGTTAGTTGAGCTTGAGGAGCTGATTGGTGCGGTGTACGACGGGATTAGGGTCTAGCGCATTGAAACCCATTGCTAATTATCTCATATTTATGTTTTTATTTTTATTTTTAGTTTTTCTTCACGCGTGAAGTTTTAGAGCCTGTAAGTGACGTTGCGTGAGCTTGAAGAGCTGATAATTATGTTCACATGTGCAGTTTTAGAGTCTCAACCTAATTAACATGGAAGCATCCTTATGATTTATCATACTGCAATAAGTGTGGTAAGAACTTATGGATTCAAAAAAGGAAGAAAATAAAACAAAGAGACTTCTTTTTGGTTAAAATCCATTTGGTCCACCTTACTGTTGATAGAGAACGAACAGTAGAACAAGGTAGTTAGGGCCTTAGAGACAGAGGCACGTGGCTTTGTTTCAATCACTATTATTATTTCTCAAAAGACGCTTCAAAGTATTTTTATTTTTTATTTTTTGTAATTTAAATGTTAACCTAACCTAGCCTTAACTAGAGCAAAGCAGGGGAAGTGGATTCACGTGGTCTACTCCATGTAGCTGGGAAAAGAAGTCCCAATATGTAGTTGAGATGAATTTTGTGTATGTGGGGAGATGTTTAGACGATGAAGGGACTCAGGGAGGCTTTAGGTTACTTTGAACTGGTTTTATTGGTAAAAAGAGTTATTTTTTTTTGGTGTTACTCTATTTCCCTTCATGTCATTTTTGTTTTTGGTTTTTTTCCTTCGATTTCATATATGCTTGATAATTCTCTCCTTCAAACACTTTGGTTCAAAGTTGTCATCACATTAGTTTTTGCTATTATTCTTAAATTTGGTTGGTTATTTATTTATTTATTTTCTTGGAGTTTCTCCTCTCTTCGTTGTTTAATAGTTCGTAACTTTTTCTTGAACATTCTTGGGACATCGATTTTGTTTTCAAAACTTTCATTCCTTTTTCAACAATAATTCAACTCCTGATTGTTGTTTACATGCTCTTAATATTGGCACTAGGATGATATAAAAGTGATTTGTTGAGAAAAGGATAAATAAATATGTTGATCTTAATTGCGAAGCTATGCTTACAAAAAATATTAAGTGACAATTGGGAAAAAAGGGGGAAAGTAGTATTAAGAGGCATCTTACTTGCAATAGAAACATTCTTTTTAATTAACTTTTACTTTTTTTTTTTTTTTTGTTTTGTAATTGGCAAAAAAGCAAATAATCGTGGGAAAGGGATGAAGCTTATGAAGAAGACAAGAAAAAAGTTGTCAGAGTTAGAAGGAAAAACAAACAAAGATTCTGTTGCTTTAGGGTCTTTGATCATTATGTTGATTGATACCTTCAACAAGAAAGAGAAGAAGAAAGGTAAGTGAAATTCTCTTTCTGCGTGTGTTTGTTTGATTGACTTTAATTGGCTAGGTTGTGAAATTTTGTATGCTGCGGTTGGCATTAAATGGTTTTAAGCTTGGTAGAGATGCTATTGTAGGAAGGGCGAATGCCTTATTATTAAACTCCTTGGAATATAAGAACCCTAAAATGTTTTAGTATGCATTAACTGGAGATCGATGGCTTCTAAAATGTCTCTCTTATTTGTTTATCTTTCCAATGAGTATTTTTGGATTTCTTCTATTATTAAAACTAGTCGTCTAATGGGTATTCTTGTTTGTTTAACAGGACTGATAGACTTCTACATAAAGAATATGATGAATCATCACTTTGGCAATATCTGCTATCTCCCTGTAGTTCATGTTGATACAAGTGAAAAAGGAGCCTTGGATGATAAAGACGTCTTTTTGGAAGATATTATGGCCTGAAGTAGTCATATATTGAATCTCTTTACGGAGAACGCTTTAAACGAGTACCTAAGCACTGTTTTGTATGCCCATGTGGTTCATGCTAATTTAGTGAACATGGAGCCTTATATAAGAAATGCATTCAATTGGTAGAGTTTGCAACTACTGCTATTGACTTCTCAAAAATTAGCAAGCTTGTGCTCATGTCACAATTTCTCAAACCTAAGGTGTAACTATACTTCATAAGGAAGCAAGCGTTCCAATCATACAAGTTCTAAAAAAGATTATGGGTATGCTCTATTGGTAGATCTAGAGGTATCTCATGGGTATAGATCGCCATCATGATATGTTTCTGTTGCTCCCTGTGAAATACAATGTGATGCAGCTAGCACAGATTTTGAGATTTTAGAATTTGGAATTCTTGATGTTTGGAATTGGAAGTCTTCAATAGGGATGGCTTTTCTCTCTTTTAGAACTGTATATGAATACTGGGGAACTGGTGGTAAAATTGATATGATTTTTTCCAATCATAAAGGTTGTAAACAATGTAGCTACTGGAGAAGCTAAAACATGGAGACCTTTATTAATGAAATAATTCTAACATTTAAGAAATTAGCACATGATCTTGAACAATCTATGAAGAACACATACATTGTGCTTGACTAGCAGCAAAATAACATGCATGAAAAATGAAATGGGGATCAAATGCCACAACTTTGACCTTCACTCTATTGAATACTTTTGTGAGCACCAAGAGAAGATGGCAAATAGGGCTCCATATAGGTACCAAGTAGATGGATGGCTAACCTTTTCATTTTCATTATTATTATTATTATTTTTTTGACTTGCATGATTGGAACTCTTGCTTCCTTATGAAGTTTGAAATGTTTTGGTTTGAGTGATTGGAGCATGTTCACATGCTAGCGAACTTTTGGATGGTCAATAGTAGTTGTTGTTGGATTTGCTAATTGGATGCCTTTCTTGTGCAATGCTCTATATTCCCTCAAAATAAGTGTGGATCACATGATCATTTTGGTGCCTAGTTCCTCGTTTGCTGCATTCTTCGTGATAGGAGGCATTTTGGGGATGGATTCCAGTTTCAATTTTAAGTACCATTTGGAAGGAAGAAAGACAAGGAGGTTTTTGTTCAATGAAGAGGAGAATGTGGATATAATGTTGACTTTTACTTGGCCCTTGTATGATGCTAAATACCTTCAGATTTTAGAGGGCATTGGTGATAAGGATTCATCCTCATTTTTCTTTTGGAAAATTTTCTAATTTTCTTTATAAAAGAAAATGAAGGTCATATTAATGATCGTTTAAGTAAAATTACGATTTGGTTCATCCTAACACTACTTGAATCAGATTCATGAATGTTGTACCTTTGAATTGTAAGAGAATCTGTTTGCATTAGTGAATTGCTAGTTGAATCATGGTGAATTGATCTGAACAGTGAATAAAGTAAAAACTGTAAAATTTTTGTTAACTTTACACGCGCACACATGACACTAATATAGGATTTACTCACACACACACACACACACAATATATGATTTATACAAACACGCACACACGACCACACACACACACACAAAAAAAAAAATGATTCACACATATGTATTGTGAATCTTACGATTCATTGATGAGAATCCAGATTCAGTTCATCAAGCCTTAAAATGATTCACTTTCAATTCACAAGTTGACTACCATGGACTATTCTTCGCCATTTCTCTCGCGTATGACATGTAGACATTTACTTATTATTTATGTCAAGTTCTCAAAAGAATTTTGGCATTTTAATACTAAATTCTATGCATTCTATTGAACAAATGTGCTGTAATTGATATGTATGTTTGTAACAATTGCAGAGTGGTCCCCTTGCTGCATACTACAAGTTACCACTCAATCGTGTAATTGTGGTAATCCTCTTTGCATTGATGTTAGACCTTTAATGCTTTTTGCTTATTTCATTACTTTGCTTATCAATTCTTTTCTTTTGTTGTTCTTAACTCTAGTTTCACGATGACATGAACCTGCCGTGTGGGGTGCTTCGTCTACACCATAAAGGAGGACATGGAAGCCATAATGGGTATTATTTATTTATTTTTTTTCACATTATATTGTATCGAGGTAGTAATATGATAGTCAGTATTATTTCCTTGAAAGGTGGAAGTATCCATCTCATAATTGATCTCATGTAGTTCGGAAAAGGTTTTGTTGAGTTAAGGTGGTCCATGCTTAGAGAAGAGCATGATGTCAAACCAATGGGTGGACTTGTCCTGGAATCTGTTCTTGTGTTGTATCAATCCAAATTAATTTTCCTTCAAGAACTCTTAATTTAAATGTTCAAGATATGTAACTTCTGATTTGATGGTTGGTGTTCCATTCGGTTTTTTGATGGACCAACTCCACGTGTGGATTTCATTGTAACAAGAAGCTTGTGCTCCACTCTCTTGATCATTGCCCTACAATTTGATTACTGTTAAGAGGTGTTGCTTATGATTAATATCAATTTAAATTAGAACTGTTGATTATGAAATGGATTTGACCACTTGTCCCATATTACTATTGCACAAATATAGGTTCTTAGTCCTTGTTTTCATTTTTCTGATCCACCATCTACATTATTTGTAATTTTCAGTCCATCATTCATATGTCTTTTATATAATTTATTTTGCTCTTGTAAAAAGTGCATATTGGGTTTGGTGCGTCGACAAAGTTGCTTCATTGTAACCTAATGTTCGAAAGTTAAGTCCAAAAATGTCTTTGCAAGACGGGCTGAGGATGTAGCTATTGACCTCTGTATATATTTCATACAATGGGAAGATCATCATGGACTCGTGTTTGTTTGCAGCATCCTCTCAGTCCCTTTTATTTTGGAAGTGGAAAAGATATGGTTTGCATTTTTGGCTTCCTGTAGGAATTTTATGTCCATTAACCTGTAAGTTGACATTTGGACATTGCATTTCTTGGCCTTACATATAAATATATCATTGATTCCTTTACATTCAAGAGTCCATAGAAGGTTCAGCTGAAGGCATTTAACCTTCACATAATCAAAGCCATCAAATTGATATCATTTTGGAAACAATTTTTTATTTACGGGTCATGAGTTAAATATTCTTTTGAGAGGAAACAAGTATATCATATTATATACTCTGGTAAGAATATATACATCTAGCCAATGAACCATTGGCAAAAATCTCTAATTGAGAAAATATATCCCCGTTACCACTTGAGAGTTATATATCATGCATACAACTTCTGCAATCCATTTAAGCTACAAATCATGCATACAACCTCCCCAATCCATAAACCAATCTGATAATGATGGACCGTGAAGTATGTCAGTCACAAAAACCCAGTTGCTTGCTGCCGACCTGGTCATTTAGATAAACATTCACAGGCAAGTGATGATATTGGAGAATATCTGGCTAGAACAGCCACAATATTTGTCGATTTCTGGGAAGATCAATTGATTTCTGTATTTAATTTGTTCATATTTAAGCAGATTCGTCATTTCTAGGCACTGCAAAGTATATATCAAGATTTAAAATTTATTGTCTACTAATGACCATTATGACATTCAATATTTATGGATCTGCAATGGTTGTATTCTTTCGGACTTGGAGATTTTAGCTATAAGATTAACTTGGAGCAATAAAGACTTCAGTAATTTATTGTATTTGCGTTTCTCATCTCAATTGATTATAAAACTTTTCTGTGCTGTAAGTTTTGTCCTTGTAGTCCTTAACAGCTTGCATATTGAGCAGGTTGAAGAGTGTAATCTATCATTTTCGAGGGAATAGAGAGTTTGCTCGCTTAAGAATTGGTTAGTTTTAAGATTCCCAAAAAAAAAAAAAATATCATGGTTTAGGCTTTTGCCATGCTGATCTCATTTTCGACTTGTTTGCTGTTTTAGGAATAGGGAGGCCACCAGGCCAAATGGATCCAAAGGCTTTTTTGCTGCAGAAGTTCAATGCTACAGCTCGTGATCGAGTATGTTCATATTTACCGTTAATCATCTTCTTCTCCTCCTCTTAAAAATTTTTTTTTTTAGGGGTCTGTGCATTTGGTGATGACTTATGCCCCATGTTCAGTCTTAGTTATGACACTATCCCAACTGTGATCACTAATTGGTTTGGGTCACATTTTGACCAATGTTCAGTCTGACCTGATGGTCAAAATCTATGCTTGAGATTCAACCATCTGTAAGAAAACTATCTACAACTGATCCAATCATAGGTCAAATCATATGAATTGACTAGTTGAACTTTTACTTTTCAACTCATCCAGGCAATGTTTATGGAAGATTGTAGAAAGGGAGAGACAGGCAAAATTTAACTGGAGAGAGCCGGGAGGGGAGTGGAGGATGAGAAGAGGGAACTTAATGTTTGCATGTGGTTTTAGTTTTTATTTTGTATTTTTTTGTTTTTTACTTTTTAAGGGGAAAACGAAAGAGGTTTTTGAAATGTTCAATTTTTTTTTCCTAACTTGATTGACCTAGCCATGTTGTTTTAAATTGATTGTACCCAATCGGCTTCTTGAAGCTGTTTTACATAATTGATATGATTTCTTTTAGGTCTTTTTCCATCTTTACAAATGTGATATCAAATCTTCATAGGTCGTCCTCTGAATTGGGTTGCCTTCAGTTTGTGCTTGAACGACTAGTTTATTTAGTCAAATATTAAAAGTGTTGTATTGGACTTAAACCTATCAAAATATTAAAAGTTTTATTTATTTATTGTATTTTAATTTTTTTGGACTTAGACCTATCAAAATGGTATTTCAATTTTTTTTTTCTCAATTTCTGGATACTGAAAACTTGTACTAATCAGAATCAAATGGGGTGTTGCCTTCTTAATCTACTATTCAAAAAAATAGTAAGCATTGCAAGGAATGAGTTGGACATGTTGGAATACTTATTGATATATTTATAATATCAAGAGAATGATAGGAAACAAAAATAGAAAATAACTTTGCATTTCTTTTCTAGAAATAATCTGTTTTCTTTGCAAAAAGTTGAATACTGTTTTCTTATTCACTCAAATCAAATGGTTTTTTCTTTATTTTTAGATTTTTGAACACACAACACCTTTTCTGAATTTCAAATCAAAAGGCACTTGGTCTTATCCTCCTATTCACTCAAACAAAGGGGATTTTCTCTGTTCTTAGATTTTTGGACATAGAAAATCTATATTGGAATTACAAAACAAACGATCCTCAGTCTTATTCTGTTTGTTTTCTTGTTTCATTGCTGAATAGATTAATTCTGCTTTGCAAGAAGGAATTGGAGTGTTACAGGCCCTTGTGTCAAAAGGCTTAACTGAAAGTGCTAGATGTTTCAACACGAAGCAGAAATACAAACATGTAAGACTGCAGGCTATGGAACCTTAGATCTTTCTGTTGGCGTGCTTATTTATAAACTGGAAAGACTTCCATTAGACAAATGTCCATTCCTCAAGGTATATTTCTTTTGGCAGTCCCATTATCTTAGGTTTATGCATAGGTCTCATAGAATATTGAATTTGTTTGGCTTCTTTTATACAGGTGTTCAGAATCCATGAATTCTTATTTTTATTTAAGAATAATGATGGGAATTTTGCATATTTCAATGGCTGAGCAGTCTGAAAATTTATTTGGGGCCCCGGGTTGTTTCCTATGGCGTTTGAGGAGCTGCCTAATTGGATTATTCATCTCTTAGAACATTACCCTTGTTTCTAATCCTTGCATTATTCATTTCGTTTCTAAGTTTGTTTCCTCCTTCCTTCAGAGCATTACCTTTGACCCTCTTCCGTCAATTGGGCACTATCATTTCTTCTCCTAAATATATAATTTTTCATATTTTGGCAAATGTGTAATGAAGTCATCATCCTTTGTTTTGTTCTGGGTTTATCTTGGAATTTAACCAGCGTGAATCATAAATACCTCTGCAATGTTGTTTTGACGTCCGATGTGTTACATTTCTGTCGGCCGAACGATGGGTTAAGCTTTTCCTCTCATCTCTTTTATATTAATTTTTAAATCTCTTCTTTAGGAAGGCTGATGTAACCTAGAAGGTTGAAGGGAATTCTCACATCTTACTGAAAACTTAAATTGAATGGAAGAAAAGCCGGCCATTTAAGAGCTCGTTTGGTGGTGCTTGGTTTAACTCAGGGAGATGATAATTCTCGGGTGTTATGAGAAAAATATGGAATTTGTAGAAATTGCGTTATGGTGCAAAATTGGGTATACATGAGTATGGGTGTGGAAAATGCTACATATAGAATGTCTGTAATTAGCTCCCTTTAAAAAAGGACAATATGAGAAAAAAAAAAGGTGGTTATGGGCTGGGGTACTTTGAAAGTACACCCCAAAAAAAAGTTTGATCGAAGCATTAGCTTGGAAAGCAAGTATTGGATACTTTGGTTTTACTTCTTTTGTCCACTTCTAGTAAAGTGCCCTTATAAATATATATATATATATCATACTGAAAAATGTAATATTATATTTAGTTATAGGTTTCATGATAAAGAATTTAAATTATTTGTACCTTACGAAGAATGAACGTAAAAGAAAAGAGAACAAAGAACGAAGAAAAAAAAAAGACGACTTATTGCTATGTTTTCTATCAAGTTTCTTTTTTATGCTAAACAATTCAGTATTAATTGCACTTTTTATAAACATTTGCTGTAGCATTTTTCATGACAAGTAATTAAATATGACTAGTACATAATGAAGAACGAAGGAGAAAAATAAAGAATGAGAAGAAATTAAGGGAAGAAAGGCGAAATAGAAAAGAGAAGAATGAGAAGGCCCAAGCCACCCAACGGCAGAGAAGTTAATAGAAGACGACGATCCAACAAAACTTGTGAATTAAGATTCAAGAAATTACCTAATTCACCTGTGTGGCTGTAAAGTTGGGCAATATACTTTCTATTTGCTAACATTAGCGCTTCGAATTCTGCAAAAGGAGATTGAATGTTCATCGTAGGAGAGAAAAATGGTCCTTATTTATGGGAATGAAGTCGTTTTGAATGATCTGTTGGAAGTATATTTTCTTTGTCTTGAAAATGAAAAGATATAGACGGGAATAGGGAAGCCTAACGAGTGTTTTAACAATTCATGGTTTGATATATCAGCAATATCATTGTTGATATAACAGTAATATATGTATATTTATTTGAAATTGATGATATATTGTTGCAACAATTAAAATGTGAAATTTAAGTTATAATACTTGTAAATGATACATTTAAATGTCATCATAAAGTTTTTAGTATTAAGATAGATATGAATAATAAAAATTTAATAGAAAATTAAAATACAAAAAACACAATCATCTTAATGAGAATAAAAATGAGATGTCAACGAAGAAGAAGGAAAAAAGTTTAAAAAATAATAAAAGATAGCAAAGACGAATTTTGTTAGGTCATTGAGTTTTTTTTATTTGAAAATAATAAAGATGAAGTTATGTAATTGTTGAAGTTTATTAAGAGTTATAATTATTATTCAAATTATAAAAAAATATTATCATTATTTTATTTTGTTAGAAGAGTTATAATTATTTATTCATACATCACAGTATATTCTTGTAAAACTTAGTTGATAGAGCGTAATGTTTACAAATTTTCTTAAAATCTATCCAAATTAACGATTGAAAAAAAAAAAAAAAATTCACTTGATCAATTCGTTTTGGCAAGATCAAAATCTTGGCCACTTGGCCCTTTTCTTTCCACTGTCTGTCTTTCTCCAATTTGCAAGCATATGGACAATCAACAGGAGAATCCGTTTCGAAAAGTTGTTTTTGCGTCTATCTGTTGAGGAAGGCGTATCTCTTTTCCATCTTTAGTCTCTATTTCGTACTGGGAAAGAGACAGGATCAATTGCGACTTACGCCACATCGTTGCCTTCATGGTTCTAAACAACTCTAGTATGTCTAATGACTCCCAAAATATCAATTGTGACTTGTGCCATTTCACATATGTGGCCTTTATCGCTTTAAAAGAATTCGAGAATTTTTTAATAAGTGAGTCTGCGTTCTGCTGATCATGGCTAGTACTTGGTTGTACGCTTTAATGGGTTGTAACGTTGAAATTGTTTGTTTTTTTTTT
>JAJIYU010007707.1:0-18881 GCA_030144865.1 Tinospora cordifolia | reverse complement strand
GGAAGATGGGAGGTGCCAAGAAGAAGGCTTTGAGAAAACAAGAGGAGCATTCAACTCTTATTCTTTGGAATGAATGAAATTGGGGGCCTAGGGGGGTTTATATAGATTTTTTTAAGGGAAGAAAATAAAAAGTTTTGTGTCCTTCTATGAATAAAACACTCTAATTCTACCAAATTTCGAAGTTTCTAATTTTTGGAGCAAAAAGAGTATTTTTCAAATTTTTTCTGGATTTTAGAAATATTTTTCTAAATTAGAAACTATTTTTTTCGAATTTTATTTTGTATTTTTCGTAATTTTAACATATTTTTTGTAATTTATTTTTCAGATTTAATATGGTTCCTCGAATTTTCCTCGAGATACGCGTTTGGATCTGGTCATAACCGTTGGATTAATCTCAGATAAATCAAAGGAATTCAAATTTTTGATCACAGCCGCTGGATTTCCTCGAGCGCATCAACGATCATGATCTTAATCAAAACGGCTTTGATCTGGACAGTTCGATGGTCCTCGAGCGTATCAACATTCGTGATCAGCCAAAACGACTTCGATTTGGATCGTTAGATCATCCTCGAGTGGAACACGGGTTCACAATCGACTATGCGGCTTCGATCTTGACCGTTGATGATCCTCGATCACAGTGTGCACATCCGATTTTGCAATCAACGAATTCCATCTAGACCGCACGATCTTCCTCGAATCATGTACTTGGATCTCTGGCTGTTTGATTTGGCTGATTCGGTGCTCTCATGCGTACGTGCAGACCTGATCTTGGTCGTAGGATGATGAACCAGATTCCAGATCTACGGTTCACAGAATTTTGAGTTTGTTTTTGATTTTTCAACCAAATTTCTTACTTTCTTTTCGGATTTTTTTTCAAATCTCAATCCCAATTGACTTTCTAATCTTGTTTTTATCAAGAATTGCACATATCCTTGTATTTTTGGCTATGATATCCCATTTTATGCATTATTTTCATATATTTTCTTCCAAAAATCCACTAAATTGATTTTTATTTCTCATTTGGGTCAACTATGACTTGCCAAAATTCTCTTTCTCCAATTTTGTATAATTTTCTATGTAAAAATAAAAATTTCATATGAATTTTTCGAGATGTTACAACCAAAAACCATTGTGTAACACCCTAACCCTCGTATCTTTAAGCAGTGTACATGGCCATCGTTCTCTTGACAGTGGACTTAACAAAATGGCATGTCAGGCCAGTGTTACATTACAAGTGATACACATTTGTTCTTTTCTTTTTCAATATCTCGTGCCTTTGTATAAAATTCAAGAATACAAAATCTTTAATAAAATCAAGGCAAATTAAAAGAGAAAGAAATTTAAACTATTTTATTCATAATAGAAATTGAAAGTACTAAACTCTTTAAAAAAAACTAATAGTTACAGTGGAAGACTTCAAAATACTTTTCAGTAGAGAAATATAAAAACTTTGGGCAACATGCCCTAAAAATTCTAAAAAATATAATATTGTAAAAACTTCTTAAGAACTATCTATATTCAACTGCTCCATGGATTTTATGTTCTTGAAAAATAAGAAAGGAAGGAGTGAGCACATAGCCCAATGGATCCTTTTCGAACAACCATCTTTCATATTCAAACTCATAACACAATCATAATTTAAACACTTGCAATCATTAGGTGTTTCAAACAATAATTTGTTTAAGTCAAGTCTCAAATCAAAAGGGCCTTTAATCCCTTGATGCTCTTAACTAAGTAAATAGGGCCCACTCAACATCAACCCATTAGTGGCATGTGTCGGCATAACCCCTTACATATGGTGACCCACTAGTGGTACACGACCCTCAAGTATTTAGGTTTGAAAACCATATGACCTAACTTATATGAAAAGAACATCCATAATGTCACCTTGACCACTACGATGGTACGTGGTTATTATCACCATCATCTTTGATTAATTCTCATATCATGATCTCATAAAATAAATTTCAGAATATGAAATCAAACTAAAATTTAGAATATACTCAGTCAATTCATGAAACACTCATAAAACATGCATCATACTTTAATTTAAAAGCCTAAGCATGATACTAACATGGCATGGATGATGTGATTGTTCAAACATGAATCAAAACTAAAATACTAAAATAAACGTTTAAAATTCTAGATTTGAAATTGAAAATCTTTGATTTTAGTGAAAAACACACAAACAATGAACATGCCATGAATTTAAATAAGAACAGAAGGGTGTTCTCGAAATCACTTCCACCTTTTGACGCTTTCTTCTGAAATTTCGACAGCAATTCCCCCTGACGTACTAATGCCAATGAAGATCACCCAACTTAATTTCCCAATTCGAGAGAAAAACTTCTCACACACACAAGAAGGGAAGATGGGAAGAGGTGCCAAGAATAAGGCTTAGAAAATAAGAGGCAATTTCAACTCTTATATTTGGAATGAAGAAATTAAGAGCTTAGGGGGGTTTATATTGGTTTTCAAAGAGAGAAAAATAGAATGTTTTGAGTTTTTCTTTGAATAAAACACCCTAATTCTCCTTAATTTCATACTTTCTAATTTTTAGAGTAAAATGAGTATTTTTCGGATTTTAGAAATAATTTTCAGATTTTAGAAACCTATTTTTTGGATTTTTTGTGATTTTTTCGTATTTTTCCCAAAATTTTCGTTTTTAATTTCGGATCCTTTAATCTTAGCTGTCGGATTAATCTTGGATCTATCAACAAAATTAGAGCCTTTGATCTTAGCCGTTGGATTTCCTCGAGCTCATCAACATTTCGCAATTAATCCAAAAACGTCTCCAATCGGACCGTTGGATCTTCCTCGAGCGCAACACAGTTCGCGATTAACTAACATGGCTTTGATTTGGACTGTCGGATGGACCTCAATCATGGTGTGCGGATCTCAGTTCGCAATCAACGAACTTGATTCTGGCCGCACGATCATTTTTGAGTGCAGTGTTGATTTCGTGATTTCATTTTTTGCATTTTCGTTGTTCGCCGTTGGATTTGATAGATTTGATCGTGGCTGTTTGATCTTGATGATTCGGAGTGCTCGTGCGTTGGTGCGAACTTGATCGTGACCGTCAGATCGCGAGATCGGATCTAGATCTACGGTTTGCAGTCGTTGGATGTGTTTTAAGTTTTTTTTTTTTTTGATTTTTTAGTCGAATTTCTTGCTTTCTTTTTAGATTTTTGTCAAATCTTGATCCCAATTGACTTTCTAATCTTGTTTTCATAAAAAATTGCACATATCCTTGTATTTTTGGCTATGATATCCCATAATATACATTACATTCATATATTTTCTTCCAAAAATCCATTAAATTGATTTTTTTGTTCCTCATTTGAGAAAACTGGGACTTGCCAAAATTTTCATTCATCAATTCTGTATAATTTTCTAAGTAAAAATTCAAATTTCATATGAATTTTTTTCGAGATGTTACAACCTACCCTCCTTAGAAAAAATTTCGTCCTTGAAATTTGTACATATTTAGGTATTCCTTGTGAATAGATGCGGGTACTTGGTCTTCATCTCACTTTCGAGTTCCCACATGGCTTCTTCTACCCCATGATGTTTCCACAACACCTTCACTAATGGGATATCCTTTGTTTTTAGACTCTGCACCTTGTGGCCAAGGATTCTGACCGTTGTTTCTTCGCATCTAGCATCATCTTGAATATTCACTTCCTCCCAGTGATGATGTGAGAGGGGTCAGGTTCGTATTTCCTCAACATGGATACATAGAATATGTTATGTGCTGAAGTCATCTGGTTTGGTAGGTCCAACTCATAAGCACATTCCCCGATTGTTCTAAGTATTTCAAAGGGTCCGACAAACCTTAGAGATAACTTCCTTTTGAATCCAAACCTTTTGATACCCTTCTGAGGACTGATCCTCAAAAATACTTTGTCCCCAACTTGGAACTCTAATGGTCTTCTCCTTTTGTCTGCGTAGTTCTTTTGACTGCTTTGTGCAGTAGTCAGTCTCTTTTGTATTAACTTGACTTGGTTGCTCGTTTCTTCCACCATGTCTGGCCCAGTTAATACTTGATCTTCAAGTTCAGTCCAACAGGAAGGTGACTGCAGGGTCTTCCATAGAGAGCCTCAAATGGAGCCATCTTTATGCTTGCCTGATAACTGTTGTTATAGGCAAACTCTGCCAAGTGTAAGTACTTGCTCCAATTCCCCTTGAAGTCTAAAATGCAAAACCTCAACATATCTTCCAAAATCTGGATAACTCTCTCAGATTGACCATCCGTCTAAGGGTGAAAGGTTGTACTCATGGTAAGCTTAGTACCCATTTTCTTCTATAGACTCTGCCAAAATTGTGAAGTAAAGCAAACATCTCTATCAAACATGATAGTTTTGGGTACACCATGAAGTCTGACAATTTCTTTTACATAGATTTCTCCCAGCTTGCTGATTTGGTCTGTAGATCTGATTGGCAAGAAGTGAACCACTTTGGTGAGACGATCAACTATTACCCAAACAATGTCTTCTCCTTTTTGGTTTCTAGGTAAACCACTGATGAAGTCCATGGCAATGTTATCCCACATCCATTTAGGAATTAGGAGTGGTTGTAACATTCCAGAGGGTTTCTGGTATTCTGCTTTCACTTGTTGGCATGTTAAGCACTTAGAGACGTATTTGGCTATGTCCCTTTTCATTCCTCTCCACCAGTAGGTTTTCCTGAGGTTCTGGTACATCTTATCCCCACCAGGGTGTATGGTATACTTAGTTTGATGGGCTTCATCAAGTATGACCTGCTTGCTCTGTCCCTGTTGAGGTACACATATCCTTTCCCTGAGCCTTAGGATGTTTTCAGCATCCATCTTGAAGTTTGTATGCTTTCCTTGCGTGACTCCTTCAATTAGTTAAGCAAGCCACTTGTCTTGCTTTTGTTCATCCCTAATCTGATGTAATACGTCTGGTTGGCAAGACATATTGTAAAGATAGGCTTCTTTTTTGTTAAGGTTTACACCCAACCTAAAATCTTCAATCAACTGGTTCATCTGGCCTTTTTCTTCTTCCTATTTGTTGAACTTCCTACTCAAAGCATCAACCACTACATTGGCCTTCCCCGGATGGTAGTGTAGGTCAAAATCATAGTCTTTCAAGAATTTCGTCCATCTTCGTTGCCTGAAGTTCAACCCCTTCTGGGTGTAGATGTACTTCAAGCTCTTGTGATCTAAAAATAGCTCAAATTTCTCGCCATAAAGGTAGTGTTTCCAAATCTTCAGGGCAAACACAATGGCCGCTAGCTCTAGGTCATGAGTAGGGTAATTTCTCTCATGGGCCTTCAGTTGTCTTGAGGCAAAAGCGATGACTTGCCTTTCTTACATTAGGACTGCACCCAATCCACTTAGTGAGGCATTCGTATACAGTGTGTAAGTAATGCCAGGAGTTGGGGTGACTAGAACAAGAGCCGTAGTCAATCTTGTCTTTAATTCTTGGAATGCCCGTTCACATTTCTCATTCCACTGGAACTTAACTCCTTTTCTAGTCAACATAGTCAAGGGTTCTGCCAACTTGGAAGAGTCCTTAATGAACCTTCTGTAATAGCCTGCCAATCCCAAGAAACTTCTAATTTTTTGTTACTATCTTGGGTTGCTTCTAGTTCATAATGGCTTCTGCTTTCTCCGGATCTATAGAAATGCCTTTTGCTGACACAAGGTGGCTTAGGAACTTGACAGTTTCCATCCAAAACTTGCACTTACTGAATTTAGCATATGGCTGGTTCCTTCTGAGAGTTTCTAGCACGATCCTCAAGTGTTCTAGATGCTCAGCTTTTGACTTAGAGTAGATTAGGATATCATCCACGAATACCACTATAAACTAGTCAAGGTACTGTCTGAACACTCGGTTCATCAAATCCATGAAGGCAACTAGGGCATTGGTCAAATCAAAGGGCATCACGGTGAACTTGAAGTGTCCATATCTTGTTCTAAAGGCCGTCTTGTCAATGTCGGACTCTCGAATCCTCAACTGATGATATCATGGCCTAAGATCAATTTTAGAGAAATGAGTGGCTCCTCGTAATTGATCAAATAGGTCGTCAATCCTTGGTAAAATATATTTATTCTTTACTGTAGCTTGATTCAACTTCCGGTAGTCAACACACAGTCGCAAGGAACTATCCTTCTTTTTCACGAATAATACTGGGGCTCCCCAAGGTGATTCACTCGGTCTAATGAAACCTTTCTCCCTGAGCTCATCCAGTTGAGTTTTCAGCTCAATTAGTTCTAATGGCGCCAGTCTATAAGGAGGTATAGCTATAGGGTTGGTTCCAGGGTGAAGTTCAATCTTGAACTCTAACTCTCTAGCTGGTAGTAGTCCAGGTAAGTCATTTGGGAACACATCCTCATACTCACTGACTACAGCTAGGTCGTGAATATTCTTCAAGTCAGTAGGTTCTTCTTGAGAGAGTTCCTCGAACTCATCCGTCTGCTTTAAACAATTTAGCAAGGTTAGGGTTGGACTCCTTGTTAGTCTCCTCATATCCCCATTGATTTTAAAGATCTCCCCAGAAGGTAATTGCAATACCCTAAAAACTCTGTACTCAATGAAATAAGAATTTTAATCCTTTTAGTGAAATTTGAGTACAAAATGAATTTAGCCTCATTTTAGGGCCCAATACAAAAAACTCTAAATCCTCATTTAGTGACCCATATGAACCTAAAACAACCCGAAACGAAGTGAGGAGACATAAACTAACAAGTTGGATCACATATCCAAAAATTAGCCCAATTGGCCAAAACTAGGGTTACGGCCCTACAGGGGGAACCAGATTAGGAAAGAACTGAGAATAAGGATACCTATCGAACTCAGAATGACTCGAAACTTCAGGGGATGGCATGAACTAGCAAAACACACAATATATCCAAAAATCAAAACAATTGGCCAAGGTTTGAACCTTCATTTGCCTAATGAATCCAGTAGGTTTCAAATAAGGAAAGTTTCAGAAGAAAATCACCTTAACTAAATTGTACCTTAAAATTTAGGTCTTGACCATGTGATTTCAGAACCATTGGTTATACACCTTAATTCCTTGTGAGTAATGAAAAATTTAATTTATTAGATTTCATGTGAACCCATGAAGACATGGTCACCCAAAGCATGTGCAAGTCAAATGGGTGGAACACCATGATCGGGTGCACCCTCACCCTACCCAAATATCATGAGACGTCTTGGATTCGAACACATGTAAAATGATCCTATACACTACATTTATGATTTAGTACACCACAAGAGGTGTCACTTATTGAAACTCACAAAAGGATGATACCATGTACACCATGTAGTGATCATGTACTCCAAGTGGCCAATTAAGCCCAATCGGCCCACATGTGTGTGTGTGCGAGCTTGCACATGTAACAATCTTTGTTAAGAAGATTCTAGAACATAAAATATGCTCTTTGATTTCACTATAGGCGTCACCCATGTGTGTAGGAAGCCAAGATAGAAAAAATCTACATAAGGATCTCATGTACACATGGTGCCAAAAATAAGGAGGATTCTCTCCATGGAAAAGGCTATCTATGCTCATGACAAAATTAGAGACTTTCCTAGAGGATTAGATTCATAAATCAGAGCATGATATGGTGTCTCTCATGCTTTGATAGTGTACACCACTAGCTGCACGTCCCATAGACAAAAGGGAAACCTTACCTTATGTGTGTTTCTTTGATGAGCAAGCAAAGGAACAAAAAAAAAGAATGTACAAGACAAGATCTTATCTATGTAAGGAACGACCAGAATGGATGAGGAAGGATTCTAGAATGATCTCATGCTCTGAATTTAAATTAGATTTAAGCTAAGGAATATTCCCTTATGCCTTAAGAGAAATTGGCAGGATTAGAGATTCCTATACCCACTTACCATGTACCATCTTTAGTGTTTGGAAACTTGCTCATATGAGAATGGCTACCTAGTTGCCCAAGATCTTCTAAAGGATGTCCCATATGCTCTTGAAAAACTATAAATAGCCCCCTTCATTGTTCACAAATCATTCATTCCAAAGAGCAAGTGAAAACCCCCCTTGTGCTCTCAAACTCTCTTCTTTCTCATCTTCATTGTGACGTCTTCTTTGCACCTAAGGAAAGGCTTTTAGTTTTAGTGGTTAGTGATCATTAGAGAGTTGTTTTGCTGGGAAGTGAAGTGTCAAAGCTTGGGGAAACCTCTGCTGGATTTTAGAGAAAGCGTCATTTAAGGTGGAAGTTGCCCTCTTAAACTCTTTTCCATATTCAAGCCATTAGCATGCTCATTCTTGTTGAATCGTTTGTTGAAATTTCTTTTGTAATTAGTCTCAATGTTCCTTTATCATTCATGACTGTTTCTGGTCTAATTTTCTATCTAATATCATGCATTAGTAATACCATTCATGCTAGTATCATGTTTAGGGACGTTTCCACATATTTGATGCATGAATGTGTATGATGGATGCAACATTTTTAGTTTATCAATTCTGGTTTTATTTTTCATTTTAATGCAATATTCTTATATATAATATTTATGTTTCATGATTGTGGAATTAAAATATCAGATTATGGGAATTTTAATCACGTACCATCATAATTGTTTGAGTAACACTATGGGTGCTCTTCTCTTATGATTTGTTCATAAGGTTTATGACCTAAGTGCTTGGTTGGTGGGTAAGAGTCCCTAAGTTCCAAGGTCTAATGAAATTGGCTAATGCCATATTTCACTCTAAGGAGGCACTTAGTAAAGAACATCAAGGGTTGAGAAGCCCTTTTGGTCTAAGACATGACTCACACAAAATCCAATGCTTGAAATGCCTAAATTGTGAAAGTGCTTGAAATATGGATGTGTTAATGTTTTGAATGTGTAAATAGTTGTTTAAGATCCACTGAGCTTTGTGCTCACCCTTCCTTAACATTTTTCAGGGATTTGATCTTATGGAGAAGCATGTGGAACGTCCACTTTTAGTGTCTCTTTGAAAATTTCCATGTAGTGCATGTTGACCAAGTTTTATGAACTTTCCCCTGTAGTAATTTCCTTATTCAAAGTTGTGTACTTTCCTTTATGATCACATAAAGATTTGAATTTCCTTTTATCTCTTTAATGTAGCCTTGTTTATTGTTTACATTCAAGGCATGGGATATTGCGAATAGAAAGTCAAGTATGTGTCACTTATAAAGTAACATAGGACCCGAACCATGGTTAAGTCCACTGTTGCGACAGTTGTTATAATAGTGGTTATGTCCACAAATGGTTAAGTCCAAGTTAACATGCAGGGGTCGGGGTGTTACAATAATGTTATGGTTACCCGTCTCTTAGGACAATCTATCTGGGCCTGGTATTGGTCTAACCAATCCATCCTCAAGATTACATCATAGCCATAAAAAGGTAGGGTATATAGGTTGACTGTTAAAAGTTTATCCCCAAACCTAAGGTCACAACTACACATTTTCTTTGAAGTTACAATGGTCCTTATTGGTGTGGACACATTCAAAGTCACAGGCAT
Source organism: Tinospora cordifolia (assembly GCA_030144865.1). Lineage (NCBI taxonomy): Eukaryota > Viridiplantae > Streptophyta > Magnoliopsida > Ranunculales > Menispermaceae > Tinospora > Tinospora cordifolia. The sequence goes on along the minus strand of JAJIYU010007707.1, from coordinate 9,401 downwards.
TGTTTTTGTCACCATCGTCTTTGATTAATTCTCATATCATGATCTCATAAAATAAACTTCAAAATATGAAATCAAGCTAAAATTCAGAATATACTCAGTCAATTCATGAAACACTCATAAAACATGCATCCTACTTTAATTTAAAAGCCTAAGCATGATACTGACATGGCATGGATGATATGATTGTTCAAACATGAATCAAAATTGAAATACTGAAATAAAAATTTAAAATTCTAGAACTAAAATTGGAAATCTTTGATTTCAGTGAAAAACACACAAACAATGAACATGCCATGAATTTAAATAAGAACAGAAGGGTGTTCTCGAAATCACTTCTACCTTGTGACGCTTTCTTCCGAAATTTCGATAGCGATTCCCCCCACGTACTAGTGCCAATAAAGATCGCCCAACTTAATTTTCCAATTCGAGAGAAGAACTTCTCACACATATAAGAAGGGAAGATGGGAAGAGGTGCCAAGAATAAGGCTTAGAAAATAAGAGGCAATTTCAACTCTTATCTTTGGAATGAAAAAATTAAAAGCTTAGGGGGGTTTATATAGGTTTTCAAAGAGAGAAAAATAGAAAGTTTTGAATTTTTCTTTGAATAAAACACCATAATTCTCCTTAATTTCATACGTTCTAATTTTTAGAGTAAAATGAGTATTTTTTTTGAATTTTTTCAAATTTAAGAAATAATTTTTGGATTTTAGAAACCTATTTTTTGGATTTTTCATGATTTTTTTCATTTTTTTTTGAAATTTTTGTTTTTAATTTCAGATCCTTTAATCTCAGCCGTCGGATTAATCTCGGATCTATCAAGAAAATCGGAGCCTTTGATCTTGGCCATTGAATTTTCTCGAGGCATCAACATTTCGCGATTAATGCAAAAACGTCTCCGATCGGACTGTTGGATCTTCTTCGAGCGTGGCACGGTTTGCGATTAACTAACACGGCTTTGATTTGGACCGTCGGATGGACCTAGATCACGGTGTGTAGATCTCAGTTTGCGATCAACGAACTCAATTCTGGCCGCACGATCATCCTCGAGTTCTGTGTTGATTTTGCTAGTTCGTTTTTTTGCGTCTTCATTGTGCACCGTTGGATTTGATAGATTTGATCGTGGCCGTTGATCTTGATGATTCGATATGCTCGTGCGTTGGTGTGGACCTGATTGTGACCGTCAGATCGTGAGATCAGATCTAGATCTACGGTTTGCGGCCGTTGGATGTGTTTTAAGTTTATTTTTTTGATTTTTCAGCCGAATTTCTTGCTTTCTTTTTGGATTTTTGCCAAATCTTGATCCCAATTGACTTTCTAATCTTGTTTTCATAAAAAATTGCACATATCCTTGTATTTTTGGCTATGATATCTTATAATATACATTACATTCATATATTTTCTTCCAAAAATCCATTAAATTGATTTTTTTATTCCTCATTTGGGTAAACTGGGACTTGCCAAAATTTTCATTCGTCAATTTTGTATAATTTTCTAAATAAAAAATCAAATTTCATATGAATGTTTTTTGAGATGTTACACATTGTGTTAGACAAAGATTCCAGATTCACATCTCAGTTCTAGCAAAGCCTATAAAAGGAACTAGGCAGTAGACTCGCCATGAGTAATGCGTTCCAACTTCCATCCTTAGACAGATGGGCAATCTGAGAGAGTTATATAAATACTAAAAGATATGTTGAGAGCATGTGTCCTTGACTTCAAGGGTAATTGAAGCAAATACTTGCACTTAAAGAAATTCTCTTATAATAATAGTTATCAAACATGCATATGAATGGCTCAATATGAAGCGTTCTATGGTCGACCCTACAGATCACCATCATGTTGGGAAAATTTTGAGGATAATGTACTCACCAGGCCAAAGTTAGTAGAAAAGATGAACACATAGGTAAAATAGATCCAAAAAAGACTGATTACAACTCAGAGTAGGTAGAAAAGCTATGCTGATAAGAGAAGAAGGCCTCTAGAATTCCAACCATGTGATAGTGTTTTTCTAAGGATTAGCTCTCAAAAAAGGATCAAGCGTTTTGGGGTCAAAGGGAACCTCTCACTTAGGTTCATCGGTTCGCTTGGGATACTTAGATGGGTTGGTGAATGTGCACATGAGTTGGATCTATTGAACAGAATATCCTCGATCCATAATGTGTTCCATGTATCGATGCTGCAAAAATATAAACCAGACCCTTCTCACATCATACACTGGGAGGAGATTGAGATCAGAGATGATGCGACTTACGAGAACTAGCAATCTGGATATTGGATCATAAGGTGCAGAGTCTCAAGACTAAGGACATTCCTTTGGTCAAGGTTTTGTGGAGACATCATGATCTATAAGAGGCAATCTGGGAGATAGAAAGCGAGATGTCAATAAAGTACCTAGACTTCTTCACCAGAAAAGTCTAATTAAACAACATCATTCAGGTAACTCATTCTTTTAAATTTTGAGGACAAAATTCTTTTAAGGGGGTAGGTTGTAATACCCCAAAGTTAATGAACGAATTATAGAATTTTGAGAGTGTTAAGTTTAAAATAAATTAAATAAATAATACAAAAAATAAAAAATGCAAAAAATATTAGGAAAACATGAAAAATAGCCCAAAGGACTGATTATTGTAATAATTATACATGTTACCATAGTAATGCAAAAAAACCCAAAAAAACACAGAAATTGGGCATCATTCTGGTTATTACGGTAACGAAATTCATTACCGTAGTAATGCTTGAAAAAACTGAAATTTGATACATTCCAATTACCACGGTAATACATGAAAATTATATATATGGAAGATGTGTGCTAAAATCTTGTCATTTTCATTCGTGATTGCGTAGCATCCTTCCAAACCTCAAGCAGCTGCCACCAGTCGAGTTTTATTCTTCCTATACGTGTTCCAGAGTACCCCCAACTCATTCCAACCCTTTTCAAACAGTTTTGTAGACAAGAAACAAAAGGAAACTACATAATAATGAAGAACCCTGTCAGGACCCCTTCCTTAGGGTGAAAGGGTGAGTCGACTGGCACAGTGCCCTGACAAACTCACTCGTAAGCCGAACTTGTCAAAACACTATTAAGCCTCATTCTTATCCATACACAATATCATTAGAGTAATATAAGAGATACGAAAGTAGTTTAACAATTAGTTACAGTATAATTTTTTTAAGTTAAACAAAAAATATTTATGTATAGTCTTTTCTATGTAGCAGTAATGAAAATGTAATAGTCAGAATATCTACAATATTTTTCTCACTTCCTATACATCATACTAACTCTCAAAATAATATACCACATAATGAAACCTACCAAAATAAACAAGGTGTGCTCTACACAATAAACACCTTCTTCCCTTTATACTTAGTAGAAGAATAACCTAAAATGTTAGAGTAGTGAGTCAATTTTGTCTACATCGACTCAATAAGTAATGTAGTCTAATCTATAAGTTAGAACAAGAATTTTATAAAAAAATGTTATGTATGTATGCACAATAATAATAATGCGAATGAATGAAATAGTTAATGAATGTTAAATCCACAATGCAGTTGTGCACCTTCCATTTTAAAAATGATTTTAATGCTAAAAAGCACTTGCTTAAGCTCTCAATAGCCTACAAGGCAATAATAAATCCACTTGAGAAGGTGTACCCGATGATTAGGCATATTCTCATATCATATCATAGGGATTTGCCAGCTCATACCTCATGTATGGCAGCCTCAGGTCCTCCATAGGGGAGTGTACCCCCAGGTATGACGGCTACTCATCCTCAATGCTCAACTACATTCAATACCTTAACCTACACCCGGACCTCAAAATTTGGTGCACATTTTCTTATTTTAAAACCCATTTAAAGATTGCAATTCATTTCAACATGTAATACATTTTGACTATGAATAAAAGCACAATTTAAGTGATAAATTAGAAAATACTACTAACAAGGATGCTCAGCTGCCGGTCCTCCTCTCGTAATTGATCGCGTCTCTCTAACATTGGACCCTACGTAATCAACGCAGTTTCTTAATTTCTAAATAAAACTTGGCTCAAATTTAACTTTATGGTCCTTGGTTAATCAAAGGATTGACTCGATCGATTGTAATTTATTCATGGATTTGGTCCATTTTGATCAATACATTCAGCTCTAACTAAACCTAACACTCCCTAACCCATCTGACTGACAGTGTCAACATGGTTAACAAGGTTAATTGGTGCCAATAAGCCCTTAATATTGAGTCAAAATATCAAAAATATGTATTGTTGACATGTGTCCCACTCTTGATACACAATAACTAACCATTTTCATAAATTTGGCAAATCAATACAGTAAATAAAAAAATTAATTATTTCCTATTCTTACACATTTTTCCCCAATAAGTATTTTATAATGTTATAGAACATTACATAACATTTTTTCTATTATTTAACATTATATAGCCCTATATACATTTTTTCTATATTTATTAATTAATCCTTAAATTGCATAAATGTGAATTTAATATATCAAATGACCTCCAAAAATCATAATTTTAGTTCCAATTACTATATAAATTTCTAGGGTCAACAAGGATACAAATAATTTACATATCTATGTTCTACTCATTAATCTGAACACAATGATATATATATATATATTGTGTAGTTTTACTCTTATTGAAATTTTACCCTAGCTTCAAGTTACACAATAAATTATCACCTTTATCGAAAGCTATGTTAGAAAATTGTAATTCATAACTTGCATAGCAATTCTGAATTAAAAAGAGCTAAAAATAATTTATTCAAAATTTCAGATCCTCAAGAATAGGCAACTTATCTTTTTCTCTTTTCTTCCTTTTTTCTTCCTCTTTTTCTTTTTCTTTTCCTTTATTCTTTTCTTTTCTTTTCACCTTTTTCTTTCTTACTTTTTTTTTCTTTTTTTTCTCTCCTTTTTCGCTCTCTTTCCTGGATGAGCAAATGCAAGCAAATGAGAATGAGACTAGGGTAGTTTTGGTTTGGGGTGGGTCCCACCACAAGACCCCAATGGTCAACATGTTCTATCCATCCACCTCAGGCATATATATCTACTTATTTTATTTTCTTTTTCTTTTTTCCCCCATAATCCAATATTATCTTATCATTTATTAATTTACTTAATTATTTTTTTCTCATTTCCAACCAAGCACGTCATATATATATATATATATATGCACACACACATGTAACAATCATTTCATTTAATTATTTTTGTAACACCCGAACCCCCAAGACTTTCAATTGGATTTATCCACAAAGCAGGTCATGTAGGTGTTACATTATAGCTACACAACTTGTCTTTCTAATTCCTTTATCCCAATTCTTATTGAACATTATGAGCAGACAACCCAATTTATTTAATTTAATTCAATAAGACAACACAAAGAGATAAAGTATATTTTCTTTATTCATTATTTGAATTAAATGAGATAAGTATATAACTTGAATCTAAACTATTAAAAGAAATAGGGCACATAACTATATAATAGAAACTATTTTAGCAAAAGTCTAACTTATTCAAAATTTGGGCAACATGCCCTTACATTAGAAATAAAAATAGAAACGATGTAAATCCTTAATAAGCTTCATCATGAAATTCAATTTCTTAAAAAGATAAAAAAGGAAGGGTGAGCATATAGCCTAGTGGATCATTCTAAAAATAACCAAGTTACTAATTCAAACTAACAAAAGATTCAAATTTAAACACTTGCATACATTAGGCGTTTCAAACAATTTTTTATTTTCAATTGTATGTGTAATACCCCAGAATTTTGACAAATAATTAAAAATAAATAAAATAGGTTAAGTAAATTAATTTCAAAGATTTTAAGAAATTTTTGGGTACAAATTGTGGGTTGGCACATGAAAAATAAAATATATTGGAGATATAGTATAAATTAGGCAAATAAGACTTTAATTTGATAATTAAATGAAAATTTCAATTTAGTAGAATTAATTATGAAATTTAAAGAGTTGCTTAATAAATAAATAGAAATAAAATATATATATACATATAGGTTAATATGTGTGTATTAGCATAATAAATGTTAATACTATATATTATAGGAATATGTGCATAGAAAAAATGATGTAATTAAGTAAAATGTAGTATACGTGTATTTATTAAAAATAAATAAAATATTATGTAAATATTAATTTATAATTACATAAATTATTATCTGAAAATGAAATATGAAATAAATAAAAATACATGAAAATGAAAAATGTGGATTATTTAATTATTGGCATTAAAAATATTAAAGAAATAGAAAAATATCTAATAAATGCAATATTAAATAGTTAGAAAGGGAAAAATATTAGTAAGATCATAAAATAGAAGGGAATATGCAAGAAAATCAAGTTTTCATCAATTAGAAAGTGTCCAATAGGCAATTTTCGGATATTAGCAACATTAAAAATCAAATTTGGTAATTAGTAACTGCATGCAACGACCAGAAATACATCATCCACACAATCTAAGATCTCATGGTCACGATCAAAGCTCAAAACAACACCTAGGAGCATCGAATCACTGAAGTCAACGGCCCAAAAACGATTTGCCTCATCTAACGACTCAGATTCGATCCTTTGATCATGAATGACACTGCACTTGAGGTTCATCGTGCAGCCCGAATCGGTGATCAAGATCAGATGTTGTGCTCGAGATCCATCCAACGGCGGAGATCAAAGCTGCATGGATCAATCACGAACTGTGCTACGCTCGAGGAAAATTGGATGGCCCGGATTCGAGACGACTTCGATCGATCGCGAAGCAATGCATCACTCAAGGTTGATCAACAGTCCAAGATTAAGTTCGCTCGATTTGATGGCCCAGATATGTTTCGTTAATTGCAAACTAGATCAGTGTACTGTGCTTGAGGACGATCGGACGGATCAGACTTGATGATTGCGAATGTGTGCTGTACTCGAGGTTCGTCCGACGGTGAAGATCTTAGACGCCATGATGATTGTGCTGCGTTCGAGGAAATCAAGCGGTCTAGATCAAATCATCTGTGTTGACGCGTTCGGAGAAGATCTGACGGCCCACAACTAACCCGAAAGTCTTTAACTATGATTTGATGCAACGATCGAGGAAAATCCAATGGTCCAGATTTAATGCTCCGATTAAACTGAAATTAAATAGCTGAAAATAAGAAAAAATTCCGAAAAAATTCAAAAAATTGTGTTTCCAAATTCCAAACTCACTTGCTATTTTTCTATGCTTGGGGGCACGAAAATTTGAATAATTGGCAAGTTTCCTATAAAGAAAACACCAAAAACATACCATTCTACACTATTTTGAACTCTATATAAAGGACCCCTAATGCTCACATTGTGTTCATCCCAAATCAAGAGCTACTAGTCCCTCTTGACTCTCTCTAGCCTTCTTCTTGGCAATCCCTTCAGTTCTTGAGTGTTCTTGAACTGTTCCTGAGTGTTCTTTAGTGTTCTTGAGAGTTTTTGTGTGTTTGGAAGCCTTGAAGTAACGAAACTCTGCTGGATTTCAGAGGCGTACAGAAGAGACGTATTTAAGGTGGAAGTGTCTTCTAACTTCTACTTCTTTATTTTAATTTGAATAAGTCTTGCATGTGTGATAATATTTTGAAGATGATTGATTGAATATATGTTTTAATATGCATGCTTTATTTATTTGATGTGCCATGAATATACATGTTATGCATGTTTAGAAATTAAGAATATTGATGCATGTTATACATGAATTATGCCATGAATAAATATTTAATTATTCATGTTTGTATATGTTGCATCGATGGTTTAATCCGATATTATGTATTTTATCACTAAGAAAAGATTAAATAATGATTCAATCCACGTACTGACGCGATGATGGACTGCATAGTGTCATCGTGTGTGTTCCACCCCTCGACCCGACTTGTCGGTTTACCCTTGACGATTTTGAACTGGGTTTCCAAGAGTGATCCCACTTCCTAGATATTGGGGTTTGAGTTTCGGTTTGTCATTCTCTCTCCTTACGATGTGGAACACAGAGATTAAACTCTTTCGGTTCGAATGTCCACTATAAACAAGAAATTTGTTTGAATCGCCTAATGTACAAAAGTGTTTGATATGCTTGGTTTGTTTGGATTGAATAATGATTTAGATGTTTAGAAAGATCCACTGGGCTATGTGCTCACCCCTTCCTTTTATTTTTCAAGTAATTGATTTACATGAAGACCATGAATACTAGTTAGGTTCTTTTTATTTAAAAGTTTCTAATTTCTATGTAAGGGCATGTTGCCCAAGTTTTAAGACTTCCGCTGTAATAATTTTTTTAAATAAAATTATGTACTCAAATTTAATTAATTAATTGAGTTTATGAATTTCAGTTATTTCTTGTATTATTGCCCTTTTAAAGTCTTAATTTTAAGTTATGTACTGTTAAATACAATTAAGGCATGAAATAATTGAAATAGAAAGAAAGAAAGTCAAGTGTGTGTCACTTGTAAAGTAACACTGGCCCGGCCTGCAGTTTGGTTTAGTCCACCGTCAAGAGAATGGTGGTCGTGTCCAATGCTTAAAGATGCAGGGGTTGGGATGTTACAAAGGTGGTATCAGTGCTTAGGCATTAGTTCTGGGCTAAAGATTAGAAAGTTACTCTGATACCAAAGGTGTTATCAAAGCTTAGCTATTAGATATACTGGGATAGAATTAGAAAGTCAAACATTAGTTGTTTGACAAAGAATTAGAAACTCAAATTAGGGTTTCACATTGAATTAGATTGAAATTAAGTGCCCTACCTTCTATTTTTGAAAATTGAAAAAATGTTTTAGAAAGTGCTTTCAAAAAGAAAAAATATATTTTAAAATGTTTTGTTTGGATACAAAGACTACAAGTTGAGCTGATAGTGGGTAAGCCTTTGTCACACCCCACCGGTCCCACCGGACCTAGGCAGCGTGGCGGCCGCATGGCGCACTGCGTGGCGGCTGTGACTCACTAGGTATTGTCCCCTCTCCTAGGGGTTTTCCTGCGCCTCCGTAGAGATTCGAACCTAGGACTTGGGGCTTAAGTACCTAGTTTATTCCTCATCAGCTACCATTGGCCCAATGGTAGCGGATGATGAAAGAAATAAGTACTTGAGCCCTAGGTCTTAGGTTCGAATCTCTGCGGAGGCGAAATAAAACCCCAGGGGGCAGGGGATAGTACCTTGTGAGTGACACGCCATGACGTGGGCCCTACGACGTGGGTAAGAGTCCTGGTAGGATTCCCGGTGGGTGTTACAATAAAAAGGCGCCTTTCTATTGTCACACCCCACCGGTCCCACCGGACCTACGCAGCGTGGCGGCCGCATGGCGCACCGCGTGGCGGCTGTGACTCACTAGGTATTGTCCCCTCCCCTAGGGGTTTTCCTTCGCCTCCGCAGAGATTCGAA